>SJYA01008695.1:0-11639 GCA_006410615.1 Neotragus moschatus
CATTTCAATATGTAGGTTGAGGTGGGTGGATCAGGAACTGAAAAGGGTTACTAGGGTTTTCTCAAGCATGGAGAGTGCCAAAATTGCCTTAGTTTCTTCATGAAAGGCAGAATTGAGAGTAAGGGGGCGAGAGAGTAGTAAGATTATCTTCTACTGTTCCTAGGAACTGGACAGTGTTGTTCTAAAATAAAATAAAACAAAACAGCCAATTGTTAATTATTTTATCAGCAAAATGGGTTTATTTGGGAATAATGGAGAATTGCCATTTGAGACAAGCTTGCTTTAGTGAAAGCCATAGGCAAGTCTAACAATTAAAACAAAAAAGTTAAAGGTTACTTTATAGAGAAAAGTGAGGGAATTGAGAAGAGTTGTTTTAAATGAAAGTCAGTTGAAGTAAAGTGAGAGTTGGGACAGTGTAGCATTTCTCTTTGCCTGCATTGTTTCTGGGAGAGGAAAATTCTTCTTGCTGAGGTCTGTTATTGATGTCTTCCTGGTGAGGGTTGTAATGAAGTCAAGTTGCAGTGTGCAAGGTCTCTCTCTGGCCTTCTGACTCCCTTTTAAATGAGATATCCTTTATTTTGTTTCACAACAGTTTGGGTGTATATTTGCTCTTATCAGTTGATATAATTGTTTTTGAATAATCAGTCTATTTCACAGTTGTGAAATATGATGAAATTTGTTCTAGAAATGAGTAATTGTTTCCATCAGCACAACCTTCTTAGAGTATCACTGATGACAGAAAGTCAAAATATTTTAACATCTTTGATCCTCATTCTCTGAATATGAAAACATTCTCATGTTACAGCATGCCCTACACTTGAGAAAAATGTGAAAGTACACATATTACCTGACACATGAAAGGTCTAGAGTTAACTGAATAGTTAAAATTTGGCTACTTAATAGAATATGAAGTATGGGTCATTGCTCTTTGAAGGGCTGATTTGAATTCTTTATTTCTCAAGCTGTAAATCATTGGATTGAACAACGGTGTGAGGATGGTATAAGATACAGATATTAGGGTGTCTTGACTTGAAGAGTAATTGGATTTGGGCCTTAAGTAGATGAAAGAGGCACAACCATAATGAACAGTTACCACAATGAGATGGGAGGCACAGGTAGAGAAAGCCTTGTATCTTCCAACAGAGGATGGGATTTTTAGAATGGCAGAGATGATGAGGACATAGGAGACCAGAATAAGGAACAGTGGAATAACCAAGACAAACACACCAAGCACAAATATGACCAACTGATTGAGATAAGATTGGTGAGACGCCAGCTTGAGGACTGGAGAGACATCACAGAAGAAGTGATGGAGCTGGTTGGAGGAGTGGAATGGCAGGTGAAATATCATGGAGGTGGTGGCCAGTGAGATTGTGAAGCCACAGGCACAGGCAGCAGCCACAAGTCCCATGCACACCCTGAAACTCATGAGCACTGTATAGCGCAGAGGGTTACAGATGGCCACATAGCGATCATAACCCATGGCTGCCAGCAGGAAGGAGTGAGAGCAAATGAGGAAGAGGAAGAAAAACATCTGGATGGCACAGCCTAGAAAAGAAATGGTCTTCTTCTGGGCCAACAGATCAACCAGCATCTTGGGGACAATGACGAAGGTGTAACAAGTTTCAGAGCAGGAGAGGACACCAAGGAAGAAGTACATGGGGGTGTGGAGGGCTCTGTCCAGCACAATGGTAGAAACAATGATGACGTTGGTGCCCAGCATGAACAAGTACACAAGCAGGAAGACAGCAAAGAGCAGCCGCTGCAGCCCAG
Source organism: Neotragus moschatus (assembly GCA_006410615.1). Lineage (NCBI taxonomy): Eukaryota > Metazoa > Chordata > Mammalia > Artiodactyla > Bovidae > Neotragus > Neotragus moschatus. Next base: position 1,774 of record SJYA01008695.1, read on the forward strand.
CCAGAGATGAGAAGCCGAGGAAGACAAATTCTGTCACTAAGGTCTCATTGGCCCACTCCATGGTCACTGCTGTACAGGAGAGCCAGAGCCAGAGCCACAGGCCAGGATGCAGGGATGGAGAAAGGCATGGGGAACTCAGCACAAAGTCTGCAGGTGACAGGCATCTCCAGATGTTTAATGGAACTCATTTATTCCCTCCAAAATAGCCTGCCAAAATAAGAATTAAAGGTAAATATGGAACAGAATAATTGACAACCTATGAGTAGAATTTTCCCAAGGCTTTGAACACATTATCTCTCCAGGTAAGAATTAAAGATTTGCCTAACAGAGATCTCTTGTATTTTACTTCTGGATTATTGTGGTTTTCTTGCTCACCAGAAGCCCAAGAAAGTCAACCCTTCAAAAGTGAAAAATATTGTTAACTTCAGCTATCTGAACTTGATTGTGGAATAAAAGAATGAGAAATGTTCAGAAACAGTATGTGAACTTCAGTTTATCAACCATAAAATTGGAAGGAAAAAGAAGAATTAGATGGTCTCTGAGCAAAAGGGTGAAGGAATCTGTATTTATTAACAGCTTATTATATGCTAAAATATAATGGTAAAAATAGCATATACATTTTGTCAACTATTAATTACAATTTTACATCAACATCCAAAACAAGAAGAAAAGCCTTTAATGTTGTTTCTAACAATAAGAAGAGACAAATTAGAAACACTTCTGGAAATTCTGAAACTAGAGCAGTGGGCAAGGATGGAACAGAAAATAGCATTAGTTTAAACAAATATTCGTCTGTTGTTGTTTTGTTGTTGTTGTTTTTTTTTTTTTTTCAAAAAAAAAAGAATAGTCATCAGGGTGGTTAAAAAAAAAATCAAGACACTAATTTTGTGGCATTTTGTACCACATTTCATTTTTCCAGAGAAAGAGAAATAGAGTTTTGCAAAAATGGCCATGAAATTGTCACAGAGAATGAGAAAGAAAGGTATAATTGAGCAGTTTTCTGGGTTCCAACCCCCGACATACATCATAGGCTTTATTTATTTTGTATCTTGCTATGTTAATAATGTTCTTTTTGAATATTCTGACTACTAAATGTAGTTTGCAAACTACTAGAAAAGATGATTTCTAAAGTCATTCTAATATCAGGTAATTTTTTTCATGGGTTTGTTCACCACTAACCAAGCCTAAGGAGTACAAAAGTATTCTCTGGATGCAAAATCATCTAGCATTTATTGAGTATATGCAGCCTTTGTGTATGTACTTTTAGTACATTTTTATACTTATGCATCCTTTTGTGCTGAAGAGTTATTTGCATCTGCTCTCAAAAGATTTTTTTTCAATATTTCTAGTCAATAGTAAATGTTAGCTTTCTAAACATTAAATAAAATGATTAAAAATTTCTGAAACACCTATTACTAGAATTTGGAGAATATAATTTTACTCTTTCTTAATCACTAGAAACCGATCCTAAAATGAGTAGGTATAATTATTGTTTTCCTGAAATTAGTATTAGGATATTCACATACACTAGTTTTAAAGCTCTTTAACACAAACAATTGGAATTTTCAGTGACTACAACTTTAAAGATAACTATAAAGATATTTCTATTACATATAAATGCCAAGGTTGTATATACCAAATACAACTAGTGCCACCTGGGAAGATTATATCCTCAATATCTACACATATATTTGTATAATAAGCATCTGTTTTCTATATAAAGAAAAGCAAACTGAAGAAATAATTTCTCTATATAATACCCCCACCTCAACAAGTGGACTTCCAATCATTTCAAAACATTGATGGAAATATAAATTTACAGTGATTGCTTATCTTTGTCTTATCACTTTCCAAAAATTTTTCTGAATCTTCTTTCAACTAATTCACATGTAAACCCACTGTACCCTCACTTCACTGAGTATGAATTGTAAGACTATAGAAGTTAGAATTACCTGATTCTTAAAGAGTATCTATATTTATCCAATACCATAAAACACAGCTGTTAGGATTATTTGTCCCTCAGACCCATGAAGGTAGCTGATTTCAGTTAGGTAGATTTTTTTCATACTATTATTAGTAATATAACCCCGCAGTCTATATGAGTTGTGTGATTGATGCATTTGTTCTTTCCATGGTGCATGGAGACCCAATGGCACAGTATATATGAGAAGACATCAAAGACCACTACAGTGTGTTATATCAGTACTAGGGATAGAAGGCAAGGGCACCCCACTCTAGTACTCTTGCCTGGAAAATCCCATGGACAGAGGAACCTGGTGGGCTGCAGTCTATGGGGTCGCGAAGAGTCGGACACGACTGAACGACTTCACTTTCACTTTTCATTTTCATGCATTGGAAAAGGAAATGGCAACTCACTCCAGTGTTGTTACCTGGAGAATCCCAGGGGTGGGGGAGCCTAGTGGGCTGCCATTTGTGGGGCTGCACAGAGTCGGATACGACTGAAGCGACTTAGCAGCAGCAGCAGGGATAGAAAAATTTAAAGAGCAGAATAATAAGAATATCTTCCAGCCAAATACTTATAGGCTATAAAATTAAGTTAAAAGATCCCTCAGTTTGGAATGAGAAGATCTATATTTTAGGTCTAGCATTGTATGACTTTGGGCAAAATTCTTAGTTTGAATATCAATCTCCTTATTTTAAAACTAAAAGTGAAAGTGGAAGTCTTTCAGTTGTGTCCAACTCTTTGAGACCCATGGACTATACAGCCCACGGAATTCTTCAGGCCAGAACACTGGAGTGGGTAGCCTTTCCTTTCTCCAAGGGATCGTCCCAATCCAGGACTCCCGCACTGTGGGCAATTCTTTACCAGCTGAGCCAGAAGGGAAAGCCCAAGACTGAAGAGGGTAACCTGTCCCTTCCTCAGTGTATCTTCCTGACCCAGGAATCGAACCACAGTCTCCTGCATGGCAGACAGATTCTATCTTGGAAGCCTTTGAAAGAGACAGGGAAATAACTGTAATAAACTGTTAAGATGCATGCAAAGTATTTAAACAGAGACTTCTACAGAATATCCTATGGAAAGAAATTTGACTTAGGGTAGCAGTTGAGTTGGAGAAGGCAATGGCAACCCACTCCAGCACTCTTGCCTGGAAAATCCCATGGACAGAGGAGCCTGGTAGGCTGCAGTCCATGGGGTCGCTAAGTCGGACACAACTGAGCGACTTCATTTTCACTTTTCACTTTCATACACTGGAAAAGGAAATGGCAACCCACTCCAATGTTCTTGCCTGGAGAATCCAAGGGACAGGGGAGCCTGCTAGGCTGCCTCCTATGGGGTCGCACAGAGTCGGACACGACTGAAGCAACTTAGCAGCAGTTGAGTACTGGCCCTTAATAGCATTTTCAACTCATGGACTCCAAAATTCTTTAGTTAGAAGACCTTGAAAGTCCCCTTATAATATTCTAGAGCTTATAAATAGAATTCAGGTTATGATCCTTAGAGCTGACACTTGCCCACCTTACTTTCTGACTCCTTAGATACTCCCCAGGGATTTATGTAATTTAGATTTAAAAGTGACTCAATATTTGAGGTTATCGTGTACATTTATAAGGGAGCAAATTCACAAATTTTTCAGGTGTAAAATACTTTGAGACTTGCAAATATATATCTTATGGAAGACATTAGTTAACTGAGATAAATTATGTAGGCAGCCTCAGATAATAAAAATCTTGAATTTTCATATTCTTAAGTACACATGAATATCCTGAATTTGACATTTTAAAATGGAGTTTAAGCAGAGTTTTCAATTATAGCTTAAAACATACAATCATGAGTCTACAGCAGAAAGAATATTGATTAAGTATTTGTTCCATTTGATCCATGAGTCAACCAAATTTAAAAAAAAAAAAGAATGGAAAATCTACTAAGAGCATAAATGATCCAGTATAATAGTCATGAAGAAAAACTCAGAGAACTATGCCCAATCATTCTTAGTACCTGGAATTAAAAACAGCTCCTGGTTCTCCTTCTTAACCCTGCCACTTACCAGAATTGCAGTGAGGTCCAGTGTCCATAACACTACCCTTTGCCAAGATCTAGACCCCACAAAGCCCTTAGACTAACCAGATCAATATTCTCACTGCTTAGCAAGTACTTATTAACATATCTCCTTTCAACTCAGAAACAGCTGTTCAGTATCTGGAATCCCAGGAAAGTAGATTCTCAGTCAAAGACTAGAACCTGAGGAAATAGCAGAAGAGACTGCCTCTGCCTTGAGATAGAAGTTCTCTGCATCAAAAGTAGCATCCACTCTCCATCAGGAATCTATTTGTCCAGCCAAAGTCACAATCTTGAGAAGTTCTGGTTCATGCAATTCTTAGAATCACACAGGATGTTGATCATTAAAAGCATATACTCTGATTAATGGCCTCCTGAGGCTTGATCTACTGCCCTGAAGACCTTGTCTTGGAGTTAATTAGAACCCAACTTTATTTTGGAAAAATAATGTTGCCAATTTCTCAAAGGAACCCTTAGTTGAGAAACCTGGGGAGCAGGAGCCTTGAATGTAATGAGTTTACGTCTGCATTGAATATTCAGTATATTTGTGAGAAATTATGAAAAAGATCTGTGGTGCTGGAGAAGATTCTTGAGAGTCCCTTGGACTGAAAGGAGATCCAACCAGTCCATTCTAAAGATCACCCCTTGGTGTTTTTTGGAAGGAGTGCTGCTAAGCTGAAACTCCACTACTTTGGCCACCTCATGTGAAGAGTTGACTCATTGTGAAAGACTCTGATGATGGGAGGGACTGGGGGCAGGAGGAAAAGGGGATGACAGAGGATGAGATGGCTGGATGGCATCACCAACTCGATGGACGGGAATTTGAGTGAACTCTGGGAGTTGGTGATGGACAGGGAGGCCTGTCATGCTGCGATTCATGGGGTCGCAAAGAGTCGGACACGACTGAGCAACTGAACTGAACTGAACTGAACTGATGAAAAAGAAATCACTGCAACTTAGTCTGTAATGCAGCAAATCACGGACATCTTTTCATTGGATTTTAAGTCAGTATACAGGTGTATTTATCCAGGGACTTTGATCATTAGTGTGTATATGAATCAAAGGAGGCCTTATTTACAAATTCATCTTATCAGGTTCATGTCCATGTAAATTCTAATCAGGAGCATTGGGGTATTTTTCAAAAGCCTGAGTCTTACCAAATACCCTAAATCAAGTTATGAATATTATTAAATTGTTATCTTTTCTTATCTTATCTATTGTTTATACTAAAATAAATAAAGCTGTCAATTTTATCAGTTCAGTTCAGTCCCTCAGTCGTGTCCGACTCTTTGTGACCCCATGAACTGCAGCATGCCAGGCCTTCCTTTCCATCACCAACTCCCGAAGTTCATTCAAAATCACCTCCATCAGGTCGGTGATGCCATCCAGCCATCTCATCCTCTGTCGTCCCCTTCACTTCCTGCCCCCAATCCCTCCCAGCATCAGTGTCTTTTCCAATGACTCAACTCTTCACATGAGGTGGCCAAAGTACTGGAGTTCCAGCTTTAGCATCACTCCTTCCAAAGAACACCCAGGGCTGATCTCCTTTAGGATTGGATCTCCTTGCAGTCCAAGGGACCTTCAAGAGTCTTCTCCAAACCCACAGTTTAAAAGCATCAATTCTTCGGTGCTCAGCTTTCTTCACAGCTCAACTGTCACATCCATACATGACAACTGGAAAACCGATAGCCTTGACTAGATGGACCTTTGTTGGTAAAGTAATGTCTCTGCTTTTCAAAATGCTATCTAGGTTCATCATAACTTTTCTTCCAAGGAGTAAGGGTCTTTGATTTCATGGCTGCAGTCACCATCTGCAGTGATTTTGAAGTTCAAAAAAATAAAGTCTGACACTGTTTCCACTGTTTCCCCATCTATTTACCATGAAGTGATAGGACCAGATGCCATGATCTTCACTTTCTGAATGTTGAGCTTTAAGCCAACTTTTTCACTCTCCTCTTTCATCAAGAGGCTTTTTAGTTCCTCTTCACTTTCTGCCATAAGGGTGGTTTCATCGGCATATCTGAGGTTACTGATATTTCTCCCAGCAATCTTGATTACAGCTTGTGTTTCTTCCATCCCAGCGTTTCTCATGATGTACTCTGCATAGAAGTTGAATAAGCAGGGTGACAATATACAGCCTTGATGCACTCTTTTTCTTATTTGGAACCAGTCTGTTGTTCCATGTCCAGTTCCAACTGTTGCTTCCTGACCTGCATATAAGTTTTTCAAGAGGCAGGTCAGGTGGTCTGGTATCCCCATCGCTTTCAGAATTTTCCAGAGTTTATTATGATCCACATACTTAAAGGCTTTGGCATAATCAATAAAGCAGAAATAGATGTTTTTCTGGAACTCTCTTGCTTTTTCCATGATCCAGTGGATGTTGAAAATTAGATCTCTGGTTCCTTTGCTTTTCTAAATCCAGCTTGAACATCTGGAATTCACAGTTCACGTATTGCTGAAGCCTGGCTTGGAGAATTTTGAGCATTATTTTACTAGCATGTGAGATGAGTGCAATTGTGTGGTAGTTTGAGCATTCTCTGGCATTGCCTTTCTTTGCAATTGGAATGAACACTGACCTTTTCCAGTCCTTTGGCCACTGCTGTTTTCCAAATTTGCTGGCATATTGAGTGAAGCACTTTTACAGAGTCATCTTTCAGGATTTGAAATAGCTCAACTGGAATTCTATCACCTCCACTAGCTTTGTTTGTAGTGATGTTTTCCAAGGCCTCCTTGACATCACATTAAATGTTCCCTTGGTATCTCTAATTTTCTTGAAGAAATCTCTAGTCTTTCCTATTCTGTTCTTTTCCTCTACTTCTTTGCATTGATCACTGAGGAAGGCTTTCTTATTGCTTCTTGCTATTCTTTGAAACTCTGCATTCAGATGCTTATATCTGTCCTTTTTTCCTTTGCTTTTTGCTTCTCTTCTTTTCACAGCTGTTTGTAAGGCCTCTCCAGACAGCCATTTTGCTTTTTTTCATTTCTTTTCCACGGGGATGGTCTTGATCCCTGTCTCCTGTACAGTGTCACGAACCTCATTCCATAGTTCCTCAAGCACTCTATCAGATCTAGTCCCTTAAATCTATTTCTCACTTTCACTGTATAATCATAAGGGATTTGATTTAGGTCATACCTGAATGGTCTAGTGGTTTTCCCTACTTTCTTCAATTTAAGTCTGAATTTGGCAATAAGGAGTTCATGATCTGAGCCACAGTCAGCTCCTGGTCTTGTTTTTGTTGACTGTATAGAGCTTCTCCATCTTTGGCTGCAAAGAATATAATCAATCTGATTTCGGTGTTGACCATCTGGTGATGTCCATGTGTAGAGTCTTCTCTTGTGTTGTTGGAAGAGGGTGTTTGCTATGACCAGTGCATTTTCTTGGCAAAACTCTATTAGTCTTTGCCCTGCTTCATTCCGCATTCCAAGGCCAAATTTGCCTGTTACTCCAGGTGTTTCTTGACTTTCTACTTTTGCATTCCAGTCAGCTATAATGTAAAGGAAATCTTTTTTGGGTATCAGTTCTAAAAGGTCTTGTAGGTGTTCATAGAACAGTTCCACTTCCGCTTCTTCAGCATTATTGGTTAGAGCATAGACTTGGATTACTGTGATACTGAATTGTTTCCCTCGGAAACGAACAGAGATCATTCTGTCATTTGTGAGATTGCATCCCAGTACTGCATTTCGACTCTTCTCTTGACCATGATGGCTACTCCATTTCTTCTAAGGGATTCCTGCCTGCAGTAGTAGATATAATGGTTATCTGAGTTAAATTCACCCATTCCAGTCCATTTTAGTTTGCTGATTCCTAGAATGTCGACATTCACTCTTGCCATCTCCTGTTTGACCACTTCCAATTTGCCTTGATTTATAGACTTAACATTCCAGGTTCCTATGCAATCTTGCTCTTTACAGCATCGGACCTTGCTTCTATCACCAATCTCATACACAACTGGGTATTGTTTTTGCTTTGGCTCCATCCCTTCATTCTTTCTGGAGTTAATTCTCCATTGATCTCCAGTAGCGTGTTGGGTACCTACTTACCTGGGGAGTTCCTCTTTTAATATCCTATCATTTTGCCTTTTCATACTGTTCATGGGGTTCTCAAGGCAAGAATACTGAAGTGACTTGCCATGCCCTTCTCCAGTGGACCACATTGTGTCAGACCTCTCCACCATGACCCACCCATCTTTGGTGGCCCCACATGGCATGGCTTAGTTCACTGAGTTAGACAAGACTGTGGTCCTAGTGTGATTAGACTGACTAGATTTCTGTGATAATGGTTTCAGTGTGTCTGCCATCTGATGTCTTCTTGCAACACCTACTGTCTTGGGTTTCACTTACCTTGGATGTAGGATATCTCTTCATGGCTGCTCCAGCAAAGTGCAGCTGCTGCTCCTTACCTTGGATAAGGGGTACCTCCTTACCACCACCCCTCCTGACTTTGAACATGGAGTAGCTCCTCTAGGCCCTCCTGCACCCACGCAGCCACCGCTCCTTGGATGTGCAGTTGCTCCTCCCAGCAGTTCCTGTGCTGCTGCAGTCTGGCACTCTGGGCTGCTGCCCCTGACCTTGGACATGGGGTAGCTCCTCTTGATCACCACCCCTCAGGCATGGGGTCGTCCTGGCTTGTGCTCCTGACCTCGGAAATTGGGCAGCTCCTCTCAGCTGTGCTTGTGTGCCATCGAAGTGCCTGTACTTTTGCACCATTGCAGCCCATAAAGTCCATGTGTGTATGTTGAGTCACTCAGTCCTATTGGACTCTTTGGGACCCCATGCACTATAACCTACCAGGGTCCTCTGTTCATGGGATTTCCTAGGTAAGAATACTGGAGTGGGTAGCCAGTCCTTTCTCCAGGAGATCTTCCTGACCCAGGAATTGAACCTATGTCTCTTATGTCTCCTGCATTAGGTTCTTTACAGCTAGTGCCACCTAGGAAGTCCCATAAAGTCCATATATGCTATAAAATAAAAACCAAATGGAGAACAACTCTGAATATTACTTGATCAAAACCAATTTAGTTATGCAAAGGCTAATTTAGCATATTTTTGCAAGACTAACTTGACCTTACTTTGCCGACTAAGGTCCGTTTAGTCAAGGGTATGGTTTTTCCTGTGGTCATGTATGGATGTGAGAGTTGGACTGTGAAGAAGGCTGAGCACCAAAGAATTGATGCCTTTGAACTGTGGTGTTGGAGAAGACTCTTGAGGGTCCCTTGGACTGCAAGGAGATACAACCAGTTCATTCTGAAGGAGCTCGGCCCTGGGATTTCTTTGGAAGGAATGATGCTAAAGCTGAAACTGCAGTACTTTGGCCACCTCATGTGAAGAATTGACTCCTTGGAAAAGACTCTGATGCTGGGAGGGATTGGGGGCATGAGGAGAAGGGGACGACAGAGGATGAGATGGCTGGATGGCATCACTGACTCGATGGACACTGAGTATGAGTGAACTCCGGGAGCTGGTGATGGAAAGGGAGGCCTGGTGTTCTGTGATTCATAGGATCGCTGAGTCGGACACAATTGAGTGACTGAACTGAACTGAACTTGACCTGGGTCACTTCTTGTTTATGGCTCTTGAATTCATATTCAAAACATAAACTGTTTCCCAAGGTTGATATGACCACTGATTAATTTCTTATCATTTAAGAAAAATTTAGTATTTTAACAGACTACTTTGAATAATAGACAAATACTGCCTTCTCACTTTATAAGCTGCTTTTTGACAACATTACCCTGAGCCTTTTTTTTTTTTTTTTTTTTTTTTTTTTTTTTTTTTTATCTCAAGTGTACATGAGTTCCTAATCTTCAACCCCCCCCCCCCCCCCCCCCCCCCACCTTCACTTTTTCAG
>SJYA01008697.1:0-16066 GCA_006410615.1 Neotragus moschatus
CAGGGAGGCCTGGCGTGCTGCGACTCATGGGGTCGCAGAGAGTCGGACACGACTGAGCGACTGAACTGAACTCATGCACACCCTCTTACCTCTGAACTGTTTGAAAGTAAACTGGTTGCATCCTTGTCAGCCCATCCCTCAAAGGCTCAGCCTTCCACGGGCGTGGACAGGTGTTCAGTATCAGAAGGAGCACCTGAGACGCCCGCCTCTGCTGAGAATCACCGTCGGGGCTTTGTGCATGCTCCTTCTTGCCTTTAGGTTCAAGAAGGCTTCTGGCGAATAACAGCCCCACCTGTGTTGACTCTCAACCCTGCCCCTGCCCTTCCTGGCGCAGGGTATCAGAAGATGACCGCCTGCCCCGCACCCTGTGTGCAGTGTCCCCTGGTAGCCCAGTGACACCGCTCTGTTGTGGTTACGCCACAGTGCAGGCTCCTCCCTACCCCGGATCCTGGGGCAGGTGTGCGTGGTGTGTAGACAGAGACTGGGTGTCAAAAGCCTACTCCCCTACACAAAGCTGTTGTCCTTGGGAAGGACCACTTGAGATTGTTGGGGAAAGACATCCCCTAGCCACAAGGCAGCTGGGAGCGGCAGGAAACCTTAGGTTTAGACTTAGAATTTTCTGGGAACTGGAGGAGGCGGGAAACACCCCCTTCCAGCAGATCACTGAGGGCAGGACCTCATGGAATGCGTCAGTTAAACCTGCCCAGACTGGAGCCCCCTCCTCCTGTGCCCCCGTGGATCTCAGACCCAGACTGACTGGGTGTCTGGATGTGGGATGTCCTTGGCTGGAAAGGCCCCAGGGTCTCCAGGGAAATGAGTTGAAATTAGATCAGCTGCATCACTGTCCTTAGCCTCTTTTGTGGCTTAAGAAAAACTTCAGTTCAGTCGCTCAGTTGTGTCCGACTCTTTGCAACCCCATGGACTACAGCACGCCAGGCCTCCCTGTCCATCACCAGCTCCTGGAGCCTGCTCAAACTCATGTCCATCGAGTCAGTGATGAAAAACTTCCCTCCCACTAAGACACATTCATATGGGAGCTTTAGTTTTAGTATTTTTTATATTGATTTTTACTTGGCTCAATTTATTTACGTGGGTCTTAGCTGTAGCACACGGGGTCTTCAGTTGCAGCTCGTGACCTCGTAGTTGCAGCATGTGGGTCTAGGTCCCTGACCAGGGATGGAACTCGGCCTTCTGCACTGGGAGCAGGGTCTTAGGCACTGGACCACCAGGGAAGTCCCTGTTTTTAGTAACCAAGTTCTCCATTCTACTGGAGTTGATTCTGTCTGTGGCGTGAGGTGGAGGCTACATTTCTTTCCTCATACGGGCCACCGTTTTCCCAGCTCTACTTACTGACCTGTCCCTCCTTTCTCTGCCCCTGGANGGGTCTTAGGCACTGGACCACCAGGGAAGTCCCTGTTTTTAGTAACCAAGTTCTCCATTCTACTGGAGTTGATTCTGTCTGTGGCGTGAGGTGGAGGCTACATTTCTTTCCTCATACGGGCCACCGTTTTCCCAGCTCTACTTACTGACCTGTCCCTCCTTTCTCTGCCCCTGGAAACGTAGGACAAGACTGCTACAGCTTCTAGTTTGCTCCATGGACTGAGTGGCCCGGCCCAGCAGTTCTCAAAGTGGGTGGGACCCCGGCATCAAGAGTCAGGGACCAGCCCTGTATTTCAGGTGTTGGCTCAGCTGCCTGGGTCTGGTGAGAGGTCTGGGCCCTGGAGCTAGGGTGACTCAGCTTCATCACTGCAGTGGTCCCTGGGCAGGTATTTCGCTTCTCTGAGCCTTGTATTCATCTGTAAAATGAGGACTGAGAAAGGGGACCCGGAGGGCGGCATTCAGGCGCGGACTGAGCGAGACGGGCCCGCGGAGACTTCTGCACGGGGCCCGGGACACTTCACGACATTCACAGCCTACAGGCCTGCAGACACGACGGCCCCGCACATCGGGGGCCTGTCCCCCATGAGCCGGGAGGGCGGGGAGCCCGGGGCGGGTGCTCGGGGGCCCCAGGCACTCACGCCCCGCGGGGCCGCGCAGGTGCAGAGCTACACGGAGCACCACTGCAGCAGCTCCACGGACCGGCGCGTCCTGCTCATGTTCCTGGACATCTGCTCGGAGCTCAGCAAGCTCTGCCAGCACTTCGAGGCCCTGCACGCTGGCACCCCCGTCACCAGCAACCTCCTCGAGAAATGCAAGGCCCTCGTGAGCCAAAGCAATGACCTGAGCAGCCTGCGAGCCAAGTAAGACCCTCCTGGTCCCGTCAGGGGTCTCCGCACGTGTGTGTGGGAGGGGCCGGGGCGGGGACGGGAGAGGACTGGGCCTGGACGAAGTGAGTCCCGGGGCTACTGTCCAGAGGTCCCCAGCTGGGAAATCCTAGGCCCCTGGTTCACCCAAGCGACTCTGACCTGACAGATATTTACTGAAAATGCGGGGCTCTGAGGCCCAGACCTAGCAGGATGCAAACCCTCTGGCTGGAGGCGCACGGGGCCAGAAGCAGGGCTCACAGGGCACTTGTTCCCAGGCGCCCACAAAGAAGTGGGACATCAGGAGCCCGATCCCACGGGCATTAGCCACTGGGTTCCCTTATTCTGAGCCCTGGGGGATCGATCCACAGCATGGAGTACCAGATTCCGGAGCAAGCCGTTTAGGTATAAGGGTGAGCAGAGTCAAAGGGTACGCGGTGCGCCTGGGGCGATGACAGCAGGTTTCCTCGGCCTCAGCTCTCTGCTAACCACAGGCCAGGGGATCTCCGTTCCCACCCTTCACGCCGGGACCCCTGGGGACGCTGGGGCCCCAAACCTGCTGAGCCACCACCACGCCTGGCATGGAGAGCCTGGCCTGGCGGGTGCACAGCTCTAAAACCTCCTAAGAGTTGTGCAGCGGGGGCAGCCTTAGGAAAAATCCCTGCCCGGCACACCAGTCCCCGGAGCAGGGCTCACCCAGCCCTTCCTGCCGCCCTGCAGATACCCTCATGATGTGGTGAACCACCTCAGCTGTGACGAGGCCCGGAACCACTACGGAGGTGTGGTCAGCCTCATCCCCATCGTCCTAGACCTGATGAAAGAGTGGGTTGCCCACTCGGAGAAGCTGCCCCGCAAAGCGCTGCAGCAAGTGAGTGAGCCCCAGGCAGCCACACGGGCCACCGCACATGTTCCCCAGGCCTCAGGCACCAAGCCCCAGCTTCGGAAACAAAATTGTGGGCAACTGATACAGAACGTCCCCAAACCTGGGGGGAAAGACCAAGGAAGTTCAAAACCGCCCTGGAGACCACCTGGTGGGAAGCTGTAACTCGGAGCTGGGGGGGGGGGGCCCACCCGACCCCAGCCCTGCCCCCCCCCATCGCACTCCCTCCCATCCCATCCCGCGGGGCACCCTGTAACTAACCCTGGTTTCCACCAGCGGATCCATCTGTACTGGTGCTCACCATCCTCACCACTTAGTAATCCCCAGGGGGCCGCCCCACGGACAGCCTACAAACTCTTTCCCTCTAGCACTTTAACCTCTAACTTTCCTTCGCCTCCGAGTGTCAGGCCCTGTGCCCAGGAGGAGCACCCCCACTTACATTGCTGCTGGTGGGTTCAGGGGAGGAGGGTGGGCCCCCGGAGGGCTGGGGCGCTGACCCTCCCACCCAGGCCCAGCCGCACAGCCGGAGGAGACCGCGCGGCTCCCTTCTGGCCGCGGGACAGAGCTGCTCCAGCCTGAGGATGCTCGGTGGGGTCAGGTCTCTGGACCAAAGGGGACCAAGCCGCCCAGCCTCTCCCTTCCTCGAGAGAGAGACGGAGAGAAGCCAGCAGAGCTGCCAGTGTGGCTCCTGCAGGAGGACGGTCGCCTGGCCCTCACGACCTGACTGCAGCACAGACGCTGGGACTGCGGCGTTGGTGCTGGGCCTGCCAGAGGTGCTGTCTCACTGTTGGATTTTCCCTTCGCAGGGGGCGACTTAGCTTCTGTGTTCTTGCTTCCTCGGGGGCGACAGTCAAGAATAAAAACATGTTCTGGCACCTCTCTGCCTGGCCGGCTTTCCTGGCGCTCGCCCCTTAGTGAAAGTGACACTCACCCCAAGACACCAGAGGATGCTGGGCAGGAGCCCCACCAGCGGAACTGCTGGCGAAGCTGCCTGTGTTCAGGGGATACACCTGCCCCACGTGGGGTCTGCTCCCTAGAGGCTCAGGGCAGAGGCCCGCAGGCCAGCCCAGTAACTCTTGGCAGAGTTAGAGGCCTACTCAGACAAGAACATCTAAATTTTCCAGAAAAAACTTAAAAGTGCCACCTCAAAGTCTTGTCCCAAAGTAGCTGCTTCCTCCGTCCTAACGGGCACAGCACACTGATTTCCAGGGCGGCTGGGCAGAGGCGAGCCGTGGAAACCCCCACCGCACACAGGGCTCTTCACCTCCGCTCCTCACCCGGTCAGGCCAGGGTGCAGCCAACAACCGCTTAAAGGCAGTTTAGACAACCTTCCTCCAAGTGCCTGATGGGGAGGGCAGGCCATGGACGCGGGCGGCCCCTTCTCCTTGGCACACGCGTGACACATTCGGCAAGGCTCGACCACTTCAGTGTCGTTTGGGCTCAACTATAAGGACTGTATTCGACCCCCTGTGCCAGCCAACCCCGAGGTCAAGCAGGCACATACCAAAACTGGTATGCTAGGTGACTGCAGTCGCCCCTCCCGCACCACCACCACACACGCTGAGGAGAGGGCACGAATCTGGGACAGACACAGGCAGAATCTGCGGCTCTGCCAGAACAAAAGGTCTTTCCTGCAGGGACTAAAGTCTGATTCCACCCGTCAGCATCCTTCCAGCACCTGGGGTAAGTAGCCAAGCAGTCCAGACCCGGGGCCAGTTCCCACTCAGCCCGGAAACCCCGCAGAGCCTGACATGAGCCACTTCACGTCAACACAGCAGAGTAGTGCAAAACAATAAATTTTTATTTGTTCACAGTTAAACACAAGCAACTGCCTTGACATTTTTGAACATCCTAAGGACAGCAAACCCTTTTGATTCAGATCCCCGTTCACTACGATTGTACCATTTTTCTCTTGCAGTTCACGTGTTGGCATCTGATGTGGATTGTTTGACATGCTCTTAAGGTCGAGATGGGAAGGTGGAAACCTTTTGACAAAAGATGACTTTCTTAAATTGAGCTAAAAGCAGTCAGCCAAAAAAGAAAAATCTGTTTTTCACTGATGGGACCCCCTTTAAACTGCAAGGTAGCCACGTGTGGTTGATCCATGATTGAGTTACAAAACTAGATTATGTCTTAGCAAAATCTGTTCCTCCATAATATATTTATGGTCCATAGAAGTCTTCTGAAAAGTGACCACTGATTTTTCCTAGTGCAAAATGTCTGGCTGCCTCTTCAGTAAGCCAAAGTCTGTGCTGCTGAGAACAGCGCCGTACCCTCCTGCACAAACACTGTATGGAGGTGGGGAACAGGGAGGAGTTGGTCTGGGAAGGAGGGGTGGGGTTTCCTCTAAAAGATCTATTCCAAGTTCAACTAGTCTACTTATCCCCGAGGATGGACAGTTTGGTGGCACTGGGATGGGAATGGGAAAAGAAAGCTCCTCTGCCTTTGTGAACTCATTTCGAGGCCAAAAGCCATCGCGGGCACAGACGCTCAACTATCCCCCGCAGGCTCCCCTCGCAGCTGCTACAGCCATTCATTCTCCTCTCAGGTCAGCGCATACGGACTGCAAGACAGCGTGGAGAAGACGGAAAGGCGACCCCCCCACCCCACCTCTGGGGAACGTCAGTCACAGACAGGGAAACGAGCCGCGTGGGGGCGGGGGTCAAGCAGCAGCTCAGGGACCAGCTTAATCAAGTGCCACCACCAAGTCCTCTGCTGCCGCCTAGGGGAGGGGGCGGGCGGGGGCTTGTGTCAGAGAGCTCTGGACGTAAACAGATACACACACCTTCCCACGCTCACTGCTGGTCAGTTTGAAAGCACGCACCTCCAACAGGGAAATTTCCCGGAGTGAGACGTGCTGATTCCGGTCATTTCACATGAGAGACACACTTCTGGGTGGGCTCCCAGGGGCCACTCTGAGGACAGGGCTGGCCTCTCAGGGAATATCCGCACAAGGCGGGCCATGGCCCACAGCAGCCCCGGACTGAGTTTTCAAGTCCCTCCTAGAGCCATCCACACTTTCTATCACGTCTTATTGCTTTTGGTCAGAAAACCCACCCCTTCGAGCAGCATTTCTTCTTACTTGCTCCCCGGTTCTTTCTCTCCGGCCTCAAGCGGCGTACGCTAGTGTTCGGTGAGGATTCTCGCTGGCCAGTCATGGCGCTCCTGTCATTTCTCTACACAGAAACACTCAGCTTTCTAAAATTAACTGTGAGTGTGAACCTCTGTGGTCTCCAGAGACCCTCTCTCATCCTCACGATCATTTATCCTCTTCTTCAAAACTACTAAGGGTTTGATCTTTCTCAACCAAAACACTGCAAACTACACGCCACATGCTGTCTTAAACAGGGATGGCCCAACTCTGGACTTTGCTTTTCCCCTGTCCTGGTTTTGCCCCATGGGGGTGCAGACCTCTGCAGCTCTCAGTGGCTTCTGGGACCTCTTTTACCAGTTTTATCTTTCAAGAATAAGAGTTTGGACTATCTCTGTCAAAATACAGTACACGTGAATAAAACTCACAAAGTAGCTTATCTGTCGTTCCTCTCCACTCACAGAGCCTAGGAAGAACCTTCAGCAGCAGCGTGTTCCCAAAGGTTAGGCAGTTTTCGCTCCTGCAAAACTGCTGACAAACCTAGGGAGGTCACGTCTACCTACCCGCCTCATGCGGAGTCCCTGTGCTCATCTCCAAGGAAACCTCCGTCCCAGGAAATGATCTCCATCTCCTAACTTGGGATTTCAGTTACTTTTCTGGTATTTCTTCTAACTCCACAGTAACAAATCTCAGACTTGTGGCAGAATCTTGCCACAAGGTTTTTTTTTTTTTTTCAATCCATGAAAGTCCTGTCTGATAGAGATCCATGTGCTTCTTTGCCGGTGATAGGTTCAGGAGCTTGTTTTCTCTAGAGACCATGCTATCACCTTCCTCCCTCTCCCCTCTCTCCCCCACCCACCCACATACGCGCCCTCCCGTGATTCTGTAGTGCCCCCTTTTAAAACATTTCATGCTCCCAAGCAGCAGATCCTGGTCTCCCCAGGGTCTGTGCTGACCCTGGTTAGCATCAGGTGGACAGCAGGGCACAGACATTGGCCGAACAACTGAGGCAGGTCGGCCTGCTCCGGGCGACTCCAGTGGCGGTGAACACCACGCTGCTTCATCAGTCTCGGGACAGGCTCAACCTGGCAGCGCCAGTTCCCCGGCCCTTGCCCTGGCGGTCCCTGGACCTAAATTCTCTCTCGGGAGTTCCACTACCACTATCCCCTTTCCATCCTTACACACACACACTCACTGCAGCCTAACCAACCAACCTGCTGACTCTCAGCAGGTCTACGATTTTGAAAATCAAACTTTATTGTCATCTCAGGTCCTTTGGAAGACGAAAGCCTACGTTTTCAGGCTGGGTAACTTCCTCATGACCCCAGGCCTCCGTCCCCAATCTTGGCTGCATACAACCCACGGCCTCCAAGAGCCCAGAGGAAGTCAAGTACAGTTGCTCAGGGTCAGCCGTTCTTGGAAAGTTGAGCACACAGACGCCCCAGCTGGAGGTGTGCGCCAAGAGCCTCCTGTCTGGGTCCCGGCCCACTGCACCACACAGCCTCCTCCTTCCCTGTATTTTTATAATCTACCCATTAAAAAAAATTTTTTTTTTCCTTTTCTTTACACTGGCCTCCTTGCTTTTGTCAGTGAGGATAAAGGCTGTAAGTGCCTGGCATCTTTGTTCCGTGGCAGGGATCTCCTGGGCCTAGGGAGAGGATGAACATTTAGAACCACGTTTAGCAGTTAATCTTGTAACATTTTTTTCTTTCCTGAATTTGTTCATGCTTTTCTTCCCTAAATAAAGCAGGACTAGGAAACCAGCGTGCGTGCGTTCCTAAGCTCTCCTTTGCAAACGGCTGAGTTAGATGTGTGGCATCGTTAGCACTCCAGTCGGCATCCTGCAGCAACCGCAGAGCCGGCTGGGCCAGGCTGAGTGCGCTTGAGCACCCCTCCCTCAGGCTGGGGTCGGTCAGTCAGTCACACCAGAACACTCCGTCCCAAGGAGGGCTGCTTGTTGCCTGCACAGCCACAGGGACGAGGCAGCTGACTCTCCAGCTCCCTTTGGTTAGGATGCTAAGAATTCTCTCCACGCTTTAAAAAAAGAGACCGTCACCCTCATGTGCCAGAAGCGTCCACACGCACTGAAGTTCCGTACCATTACAGCGCGCCACTTTGAACTGAAAGGAGAGAGAGACGCCAAGGTCGCTGGCTCTTTCCTACCAGCCTCTCCCTGCCCGGGCCTCAGCTGGAAACCCAGGCAACAATCCTTAGCAGGCTTCTAGCGTTTATTTCAGGAGCACCTGCTCTGGGTTCGGCTTCTCTGCCAGCCCCCGTATTCTGACTGCTATCATCTCTCTCGAGCGCGTGCGCCCAGGCCCTGTAGGTCCGGGACGTCAGCCTTTCTCAGCCTTCTCCAGGACTTTGTCTTAATGCTCTGCCATGACCAATTCACGCTGGGGGTGGGGGAGCAGCACCCAGCTCCCTGCAGGGTCAGCCCCTAAAGGCAGGAACTGGAGTGAAAAGCTGTCACCTGCAGAATCTACTACAGTGAGGCAACTCTCACAGCCTGAGGAATGACGGTCAGAAAACTCAGGCAAAACTCTTTGGACCTTCAGAGGCTTCCTGCGGCAGGAGCCAGAAGCACTCCACCAGCAGGCGCGTGTCCACACGCACAGCACTTTCCTGTTCAGGGAGCTGCTTAAGTCACTGCCCTCTCTCATGCAGGGCCCAGGTCTGACCACCCCCACACCAGCCTGTGCACAGAACAGTACCAGCTTTCAAGCAAACGCCATGTAAACAAGAGGTAGTGGGGCAGGGGGACAGAGCGTGCCCCACGGGGAGCACAGTCTCCATCGGGCCAGCTCCAGGCTGTTCCAACAACAGACCTTTGTTCACACAGAACTTTCTAGGAAGCTTATCAGAACTGCCAAAAGAACTTGAGAGAATGAACCACTGTTTTTTGAGCTCTGCGGCTTTAGATGCTGGACTTTAAAACCAAAAGCAGGAACAACATCTCATGTAAAAGCTCTCATGTCAAGATGCTCAGCTTTGCACGCCATGTCCTCTTGGAAAGGGACAGGACTGGACTTACCTGCGACACCACCAGTGACCTAGGCTCACAGGGAGCCTGCCCAGTGACCTGAACTTCAGGAAAGGTGTGGGTGGTGTGTCAGACTCCAGGGTTCAATTTGGCCTCATATTGCACAGGTTCAAAGGACGCAACCATTTGGGGGTGGGGTGGGAAAGGAAGGAAGTAAAGCTAGTGAGGAGCACACCCTGGGCCTCGGGCTAGCACACACTGCCAGGCAAATGGAAGAGAGGGTTTGGGGTGGCCGAAGGGAAAGTGAAGAGGCACTGCAATGCCAGATCCGAAAACCGTTCTGCATTCAGTCAACTGTCAAAGGACCCCCATCCCATTTCCTCTGTGGGAGCTCGCCCCTCAAGCCCTGGAAACAGGAAAGCTCTGAACCGGGCACTCACACCTCCTGTCTAGGCCAGCGACACATGAGTTAACACTGACGGCCAGCATCCCTAGCTGTGCTCAAGCTGGGCCTCGTTGTAGTCCATGATGCGGAGCTGGCCCACACTGTCAGGCTTCGGGGCAGGCGGCAGTGGGCCATCGAGGGCCGGGGGGGGCCTGGCTTCCACACCCAAGTCTTTGCCCAGCTCTGTCTTTAGGGTCTCAGAAAGGCTGCCAACAGTCAGGCCGTCCTCGTCGCACTGGCTCTCGCTCTTGTTACGAAACAGCTCTCGTGCCTTCATGCCCAGGAAGCTCTCTGAACTGGGAAGCGAGCCCACCGTCGCAGGGGTGCCGGAAGTGGGCTCACCCACCACCATCTCCCACCGACTGCTGAACGGGCCTGCCCTGGGGTTGGGGGGCTTCTCCGGGGTGGAGAGCTCACTGCTGCTGCTGCCGCCACCTCTGCTGCCGGCACTGCCCCGGGCGCCGCCAGGCCTGGGCGGCTTGGTCTCACCATTATGGCCAGGGGCCTCTTCGTTGTGCCCTGTCACCGAATCCGAGCAGCCGTCCTGACAGTAGTCAAGCCTGTAAGAAATCCGAGGGGGAGGAAGGGGTTGGTGGCTGTGGTGTTCAACCACTCCAGTCCCACTGGGGAGGCGCAGGGTTACACTGACGCGCGCTCACGTCGATGGGGAACTCCGCTGGCCTGCCCTGTGTCCTAGAGCAGAGGACACACGTGCGAGAGCATGTGAACATCAGACGGCGATCCTAAGCAGAAACGCTCCCTGGGACCATTATTGAGCAACTCGGGGCCCAGGAAAAGGAGCAGAGAGGACAGCTGGGCCCTCAGGGACGCAGCTCAGAGCTCGTCAGGCTGGAGCCTGCTCTGTTGGTCTGCGCAGCCTCCCAACAAGGCCACGGCTGCCGACTTGCGGTTCCTACCTTTCTTCTGCTGCTTCAGCCGCTTCTGGTTTTTGCTCTTCAAGTTTTTTCAGGAGGCCATCCTTCTCCAACTTGCCGTATAAATCTAAGATCTCCAGTTCGAACACCTGGGTGATCCTCTTCTGGGCCTCATACCTGCTCTCTGCAGCCTGCAGCTGTCCTCTGAAAGACAAGGGCCCCAGCACCAGTGTGTGGGAGGCTCCACTCGATCAACGCACGGCAGCAGGAGCCCCCCCGCCGCAGCTACCTTGCCTGGAGCTTGACATCCTCTAGATACTTTTTCTGCTCTAAAAGAAGGTGGTCTTTCTTAGCCAGATGAGACTCCAGGTCCAAAATCCGCTTCTGGCAGGCATCAAGCCGCTGATTCTGCTGGAGGACGTGGCTTCTGTTTTTCTCTAGCTCTTTGCGATATGCAGCCTTCATCATTTCTACTTCCTTAAAAAAGAAAAAAAAAAANAGCTCGCCCCTCAAGCCCTGGAAACAGGAAAGCTCTGAACCGGGCACTCACACCTCCTGTCTAGGCCAGCGACACATGAGTTAACACTGACGGCCAGCATCCCTAGCTGTGCTCAAGCTGGGCCTCGTTGTAGTCCATGATGCGGAGCTGGCCCACACTGTCAGGCTTCGGGGCAGGCGGCAGTGGGCCATCGAGGGCCGGGGGGGGCCTGGCTTCCACACCCAAGTCTTTGCCCAGCTCTGTCTTTAGGGTCTCAGAAAGGCTGCCAACAGTCAGGCCGTCCTCGTCGCACTGGCTCTCGCTCTTGTTACGAAACAGCTCTCGTGCCTTCATGCCCAGGAAGCTCTCTGAACTGGGAAGCGAGCCCACCGTCGCAGGGGTGCCGGAAGTGGGCTCACCCACCACCATCTCCCACCGACTGCTGAACGGGCCTGCCCTGGGGTTGGGGGGCTTCTCCGGGGTGGAGAGCTCACTGCTGCTGCTGCCGCCACCTCTGCTGCCGGCACTGCCCCGGGCGCCGCCAGGCCTGGGCGGCTTGGTCTCACCATTATGGCCAGGGGCCTCTTCGTTGTGCCCTGTCACCGAATCCGAGCAGCCGTCCTGACAGTAGTCAAGCCTGTAAGAAATCCGAGGGGGAGGAAGGGGTTGGTGGCTGTGGTGTTCAACCACTCCAGTCCCACTGGGGAGGCGCAGGGTTACACTGACGCGCGCTCACGTCGATGGGGAACTCCGCTGGCCTGCCCTGTGTCCTAGAGCAGAGGACACACGTGCGAGAGCATGTGAACATCAGACGGCGATCCTAAGCAGAAACGCTCCCTGGGACCATTATTGAGCAACTCGGGGCCCAGGAAAAGGAGCAGAGAGGACAGCTGGGCCCTCAGGGACGCAGCTCAGAGCTCGTCAGGCTGGAGCCTGCTCTGTTGGTCTGCGCAGCCTCCCAACAAGGCCACGGCTGCCGACTTGCGGTTCCTACCTTTCTTCTGCTGCTTCAGCCGCTTCTGGTTTTTGCTCTTCAAGTTTTTTCAGGAGGCCATCCTTCTCCAACTTGCCGTATAAATCTAAGATCTCCAGTTCGAACACCTGGGTGATCCTCTTCTGGGCCTCATACCTGCTCTCTGCAGCCTGCAGCTGTCCTCTGAAAGACAAGGGCCCCAGCACCAGTGTGTGGGAGGCTCCACTCGATCAACGCACGGCAGCAGGAGCCCCCCCGCCGCAGCTACCTTGCCTGGAGCTTGACATCCTCTAGATACTTTTTCTGCTCTAAAAGAAGGTGGTCTTTCTTAGCCAGATGAGACTCCAGGTCCAAAATCCGCTTCTGGCAGGCATCAAGCCGCTGATTCTGCTGGAGGACGTGGCTTCTGTTTTTCTCTAGCTCTTTGCGATATGCAGCCTTCATCATTTCTACTTCCTTAAAAAAGAAAAAAAAAAAGGAACTGGAGTTAGTACTTTTAGAAAATGAACATGCCATATCTACTTTGAAAAATCTACGTAACAAGCACTGAGACCATCGCTATACTGCTAGTAGAAAGAGAAACTAGTACAACTTTCTGGAAAGTAAGCTGGCAGTGAGTATTAACCAACTAATCCTTCCCTAAAATCTAACCCTGTGGAGATTATCTGAAATAGAAATAGACATTCTGGAACAAAAATAACCACCACAGGATATTTAGAAGAAAAAAAACTAGAAACACTGTGAAGTCTAATGTTAAGGAAACAGTTAAATAAATTAAAATACATCTTCAATAAATTTTTTAGATGATATATATCAGTAAAAGACTATGAAAGCCATGTGTATGGTATGGTCAACTATGTAGACATATACATTCTAAAAACACACCAATATCCAGTTATGATCTCAGGCGGTGGTACTGAGAAAGTCGATTCCTAGGCAGATTGGTAAGAAGTCCAGGGTCCCTGACGAGAAGAAAGCGGTCTGGAATTCTCGAGGAGGAGGAGAGGACAAACTTTTTTTCCTCTACATTCCTTAAGTCTTAGTCACATAAATCTTTTTTTCTTTAGGCCTCAAACTGATGATTACACAATAAACAACTCAGTTTAAACTCTGCACTAGGGATTAAAAAACAATGTATGCTGCTTGAGACAGTTTCTCCTTCTTGAAAACCTTCTGACTAATCCTGGTGTTTTAGAATGTATATTAAGGGAGTGGGTCTGGTAGGGCCTTTCTGTTGTTAAGTTCTAATCCTGTTATTCTAAAATGTAAATTGTGGGAGTGGGTCTGGTAAAATGTTTATAACCTTGAGATATTCTTTTGACTAACTGTAATAACTAATTTAAAATGTATATAACTCACTTGTTAACACTAGCAAGAGGGGCACTCTCTGTTCCCCTTCTGATGTCTATGTCAGAGGCTTTCTCTGGCCCTTTTCTTACTTTAATAAAACTCTGCCACATGAAAGCTCTTGAGTGATCAAGCTTGGTCCCTGGTCACGAAGCTAAATCTTCTCCGGAGATCACGAATCCGACACTGTTCACCATAAGCTATCAGTATGCTGTGGGTTGTCTCATCCTGCTCCCCGCTCTCTCCTAACACCAGCTAAGATGAAGCCAGCGACGCAAGGTGACCGACCAGATTTGCTCAGGCAAGGCAGCATCTGCAGACCAGACACACACGTGAGGCCTGTGGAGTGTGCCAGGAAGAGAGCCTGCCTGCTGACGATGGCAACAGCACGCATGCATGGGCACTCGGAAAGAGAGGCGGAAAGGCCACTTTTCTAACCAGCATGTGCTGCATTTGTGTTTTTTTTAACTTGTGGTAAGATAAGCTTAACATGAAATTTACATTTAAAGAAGATAAAAAACCACAAGGAGCAAGATGAGCAGCCCTGAAGGCACTTTTTCCATGAAGATGACTAGCAAGCTTAATGCCTTCTCGGCCAGAAGGGGATGGAGTTAAGCTCAGAACTGGGACTGGATAATGTGGCCATTCCAGTTATGGTAGAAGGCTCCAGACTTTAGCACAGGGTAGTGAACAAACTAGTTCAGCATTAAAGAACCCACCTGCCAACGCAGGAGACGGAGGTTTGATCCCTCAGTGGGTAGGGAAGATTCCCTGGAGAAGGAAATGGTAACCCATTCCAGTATTCTTGCCTGGGAAATTTCATGGACAGAGAAGCCTGGCAGGCTACAGTCCATGGGGTTGCTCAGTCATGTCTGACTCTTTGTGACCCCATGGACTGCAGCATGCCAGGACTCCCTGTCCATCATCAACTTCCAGAGTTTACTCAAACTCATGTCCATCGAGTCAGTGATACCATCCAACCATCTCATCTTCTGTCATCCCCTTCTCCTCCTGCCTCAGTCTTTCCCAGCATCAAGGTCTTTTCCAATGAGTCAGTTCTTCGCATCAGGTGACCAAAGTATTGGAACTTCAGCTTCACTATCAGTCCTCCCAATGAATATTCAGGACTGATTTCCTTCAGGACGGACTGGTTGGATCGCCTTGCTGTCTAAGTGACTCTCAAGAGTCTTCTCCAACACCGTAGTTCAAAAGCATCAATTCTTCATCCCTCAGCTTTATGGTCCAACTCTCACGTCCATGCATAAGTACTGGAAAAACCATAGCTTTTTCTAGATGGACCTTTGTCAGCAAAGTAATGTCTCTGCTTCTTAATATACTGTCTATGTTTGTCACAGCTTTTCTTCCAGGGAGCAAGTGTCTTTTAATTTCATGGCTGCAGTCACCATCTGCACTGATTTGGAGCACAAGAAATAAAGTCTGTCACTGTTTTCCCATCTATTTGCCATGAAATGATGGGATAGGATGTGATGATCTTAGTTTTTTTAATATAAGTTTTAAGCCAGCTTTTTCATTCTCCTCTTTCACTTTCATCAAGAGGCTCTTTAGTTCCTCTTCGCTTTCTGCCATAAGGGTGGAGTCATCTGCATATCTGAGGTTACTGATACTTCTCCCTGCAATCTTGATTCCAGCTTGTGCTTTATCCAGTCCGCCATTTTGCCTGACATACTCTGCACATAAGTTAAATAAGCAGGGTGACAATATATAGCCTTGATGTACTCCTTTCTCAATTTGGAACCAGTCCATTGTTCCATGTCTGGTTCTAACTGTTGCTTCTTGACCTGCATATAGATTTCTCAGGAGGCAGGTGAGGTAGTCTGGTATTTTCATCTCTCACTGTCAAAGGCTTTAGCGTAGTCAATGAAGCAGTTGTCTTTTGGAATTCTCTTGCTTTTTCTATGATCCAACAGATGTTGGCAATTTGATCTCTGCCTTCTCTAAATCCAGCTTGAACATCTAGAAGTTCTCGGTTCACATACTGTTGAAGCTGGCTTGGAGAATTTTGAGCATTACTGGACACAGAACATAATCTTGGCCAGTAAGAAGGGTGGGAGGTCTGGTGGGACAGGTTTCCTGAACGAGAGCCCTAAAGGCAGTGATGTTCTCCTCCTTGGGACATCATGATATCTACCTGTGACAGTATTAGCTGGGGCACACACCTTGCAACCAGGAGCACAGGTTGACAAGATAAGGTTGGGTGGTGCAAAAGAGCAGAAAGAACCGGGCTCCTTGACGCTGTCCCTCAACAACTGACCCTACCAACCTGGAACTCACCTGCTTCGGGACTGCTTGTCAAGCTAAATAATGACACTGTTTACAGTTAAGCCAGTGAAGTCTTTTTTCTGTTACAAGTCCATGTCACCATGCCCCTTTTATGAACTGAGGTTAGGGGGCCTGCTCGAGGTCCCAAGAGTTTAAGTGTTCCAATCAGAAGACAGCACCGCAGAGGCCAACCCAGCCACACCTTCCTCGGGAGATGTCAGTGCATTTGAATCAGCTTTATCAGACGTCCTCCAGTCCCTCCGGCCTGTTTCCCTTCTTTCTTCTTCCAAGGCCGTTATACTTTCAAAATAGGTGAGATCTGGTTTCTAGAGTCATTTCCATATTTAACATCCTTCTAAAGGGAATCTGAATCTGAGTTGAGAGAAGCTGAGAAGTAAGGAGTAACTCTTACAGAAATTACATCTCTCTGGTTCTAAGACTACTCCCTTTATTTGGCCAAAAAAAAAAAAA
>SJYA01008700.1:0-11361 GCA_006410615.1 Neotragus moschatus
GAATATGTTTGCAAATAGCTCTTTCTAGTCTTCACATTTTAATGGTGTCTTTTGTGGAAGAGAAAATTGAATAGGAGGCAATTAATCAGTCTTTTCCATGATGATTTTTGCTTGTGGTTATCATAACACATTGCGGGTATCCTTTAAAAGAGTGCACAGCTCTGAGTTTTAGACATGCTCCCCCAGAGCTGACTGCATGCACGTGTGAGTGTTAGCAGCCCAGCTCCAGGGTCCCTCCACGTAGGTCCAGTTGCCCAGCGTCATCACTCGCCTGGCTGCTTGGTCAGAGTGGTTTCTGTGTCTGCTTCCCGTGCTATCCCGTCCGTCCCTGAGCAGCACCACAGCCGCAGGTCAGGGCCTCCCATCTGCTCTCAGGACATTTGCGCTACTTGTGACTCTTTGAATTTCATGAACGTTAGAATCAGCTGGTTCAGCTGGGGTTTTGTCTGAGACCACGTTGTCACTTGGAAAGAGTGGACACAGGTAAGGTTGGGTCTTCGAGGCCATGACTCTAGGGTCTGTATCCACTGACCAGATCTCCGCTAATTACAGTTCTGTACTTGTCTCCGTGGGGGTCTTCTCTGAAAGTGAAAGTGAAGTCGCTCAGTCGTGTCTGACTCTTTGCAACTCCATGGACTGTAGCCTACCAGGCTCCTCCCTCCATGGGATTCTCCAGGCAAGAGTACTGGAGTGGTTTGCCATTGCCTTCTCCAGGGGATCTTNAGAGTTCTGTACTTGTCTCCGTGGGGGTCTTCTCTGAAAGTGAAAGTGAAGTCGCTCAGTCGTGTCTGACTCTTTGCAACTCCATGGACTGTAGCCTACCAGGCTCCTCCCTCCATGGGATTCTCCAGGCAAGAGTACTGGAGTGGTTTGCCATTGCCTTCTCCAGGGGATCTTCCCAACCCAGGGATCGAACCGGGGTCTCCCGCATTCCAGGCAGATGCTTTAACCTCTGAGCCACCAGGGAAGCCCAGGGGTCTTCTCTACCTCTTGTTTATTCCTAGGTTTTTCTTATTTTGTGATACCATATCTAAAAGATATCTTTTTAAAATGTGTTTCATTATATGGAAATATAATTGACTTTGGTATATTAATTTTATACTCAGCAGTCTTGCTAGACTCTTACCAGTTTTCCTGTAGGTGCACTGAGCTCCCAGGACAGTTGTAGCTCCGTGAGAAATGGCTCTTCTCTCTGCTCCGTGCCGTCACTCTGGGCTTCACTGTGTGCGCTCGTTCTGCTTTGCTCGAGCTCTGCTTTTCCGTGCCGGCAGGCTCACCGGTGCAGTGTGGGTTAGGCGTGGCCGGCCGTAGAGGGCGCCTGTCTTGATCGGAATCAAGAGGGGCTTTCACCATTTCTCCGACAAATTTGAAATGTTTTTTGACCTTGCTCCTTCTGTTGTTGGTTTGCCAGGAATTTGCCATCGTGAATGGATGAGTCTTATTAATAAGACACTCTTCTCACGCTCTGGGATGATCATACGATTTTTCTCCCCTGTTATAGAACAAGCAGGACTCCTCCAGTCCCTGACCCAGACCTGGCGAGCCTGGCTGTGGGCGGGGCCCCACGCCCTCCTGCACCCTCCCGAGCCGGGCAGTGCCGCAGCCCGCCGGCGCGTCTCTGTAGCGAGCTAGGGTGACCGACAGGCTCTGGTCTGGGTCGGCCGTCTCGCTGTGCGCTGCTTGTTCCCGTGTGATTTCTCTTCTCTGCTGTTGCTGTTTGGATGGTTTTCTGTCGCTCACGTCTCCGCCTCTGCACGTGTGTACCACAGCTTGCTCGTTTGATCACCATGGCTGACACCATGCGCACGCCCTGAGCATGTGACCCCCTGTGCCCGCCTCCATTACGACCCAGAACCACCCTTACTTTATGTCATTCCCGAGGGTGCCATCAGCCGCGTCCGGAGCTGCTGTGGGCGTCTGTGCTGCGATTTGTGTCCAGATCCCTCTCCCCGCCTCGCGCCTGGCCTGCGGCGGGCGCTGCTGGGAGCACTGCGGGGCAGGCTGTGCCGCTGTGGCCCCACGTGACGCCTCCACACACAGCGCAGCTGTAAGACCACGGGCCATGATTCAACACCTTTATTTGTCACTCTACCAACCGGACACAATGTTAACAACGGGAGCACAAGAGGAGGTATGCAGACAGACAGCGGGCTCTCACCACAGGCTTGAGAGCAGGCCTCGGACAGCAGCTCCGGTGGAACACCATGCCCGCCCCAGACGCCCCCGGAGCTCCCGCAGAGCGGCTCAGAGCCCCCCGGAAGCCCCCGGAGCTCCCGCAGAGCGGCTCCGAGCCCCCCGGAAGCCCCTGGAGAGCAGCTCTGAGTCCGGGTTCTGTGCTGCCGCCCGCTGCTTGCCCCAGCACACTGACCAGGTGACACTCTCGTCACTCCCTCACAGTAGGAAAACAGTGCAAAAATAGACCGCATCTCTGTACATTTATTTCCCTTTCCTGAAAATACTTAGTACACACCAGTAGCCTAGGGTCCCTTTCAAGTCTGAGTTATGTGCGTTTCCTTGTTGTCTGGCTTGGTCTGGGACGAGAGCGTTAGCTGAAGCACCCCGAGTGCGGGGCAGCCCCCTTCCTCCCCAGGCGAGGCCACACCGCTGAGCCACAGGGCCCCGGAACGCTCAGTAGTCGGTCTGTGGAGGGAGGCTGCTCGAGGTCAGAGCTCTGAGGACAGTCTCGCCACTTCACAGTATGGCTGTCGTCAGCCTGTGCCGTGGGGACGGGTGACAGTGGCGTCGGCGCCTGCTGGGTCCTGGGGGGTCCGCACGGGTGGCCTTCCCAGTGACCGCGGGCCTCGTGGCCTGCGCCTCGCCTCCCTCCTCCCACACGGCCGCAGAGGCCTCCTGACCGCAGGCTGCTGGGCTTCCCACAAAGCCTCCACCCCCAGGCCATGAGGGGCCGCCTCGGCTTGCCCTGAGCTGGCGGCCCCTGGAGTGTGGACGGCCCAAGCCCCCACCTGCCTCTTCCCGACCGGTTTCCACCTGCTCGAACCTTAAGACTGAGGATACTCAAGGTGTAAAAATACTCCAGTACAAATATAGACCTCTACCTGTAATATTTTAAACATACGTGGTTTCAGCTTCAGTTCTGGCGACCTGACTGTTGCCCAGTTGCTTCTCCTGCAGCGTTAAATAGAAATAAATAGGGGGCGGCGGTGCTCACGTGCGCGCTGCGGTCCTGGCGGGGCGCCCACCACAAGGAGAGCCCCGGCCACGTCCCCGCATCCCGGCGGGCTTGTGCAGTTTCCTTGGTTCTTGGTTCACAGACAGACATGTAGCTTCTAGCTGGCCGCAGTTAGTGGAAGCGAGCGGGTGTTGCAGAGAGCACGCAGCGAGACGCACACCTGCCTGTCTGCAGCGTCTGTGCTGAGTGCGGGATCCGTGTCCGTGCTGAGTTGCAGGACCAGTAGGCCCAGGACCTCCGCTCGCCCTGCCCTGAGCTGGAGGTGTGTTTCCAGAGCTGCACTTAGGGAAGGGACCCTCAGCTGGGCCAGGGACACGTGAGACCCGCCCGGATGCCTCTAGACTCCTCAGGAGCCCAAGAGCGTGGGGCTGGGGCTGGGGCTGGGCCTGGGTGGCCACGGCGCACTGACCTTCCCTGGCCTGGGGGCGGGGCCACCGCAGCCGTGGGGAGCCCGTCTCCAGCAGCGGGGGTGCTGCCCTGCAGGCCAGCCCTGGGGGCTGTGGGACACGGGTTTCCCTACCTGACAGCTGCCTCTGAGGGGAGAACAGCCCATGGCAGGGGCCAGTGTCCTGCCCGCCTGCTCCCCAGCGGCTTCCTGGCAGTGGCGTGAGGGCCTGGCTGGGCAGCCTTGTTTCCCCGAGTTGGCGACTTCCCAGATGGCAGTGACCAGGTCCTCCACGTGCTTCCAGACACCTGTGTTCTGTCCCTCACTTCCCAGGTGTTTCTGCAGCAAGGTCTCAGGGGCTTAGGACGAAGCTGCCCGCGGAAGCCCCTGCCGGTCCAGTGTGTCCAGCGCTGGCCTGAGTCCCTCTGCAGTGGGCAGGGCCTCTAGGTCCAGCAGGGACCAGCGTGCGTGGCAGTGCTGGCCTTCTCACAGCCACCTGTGCTGTGGGCCGGCCGTGTGTCCAGGTAGGGGTGCCCCAGGCGGCCCGCTGCCCTGGACACAGGACGGAGAGTGGCAGAGCAGTGGGCTCCAGGAGGCACTCCCCAGGGGCCGCCATGGGTTTTCCCAAGGCTGACACCAGGACCCTGGGGCCTAGCAGGTCACGTGCCAGTGCGGCCGTGTTCACGCAAAAGGACATGTTGCCAAGGAGGCAGTGAGACCGGAGGCCCCGCCTCTGGCCTCTCGGAGACCCCAAACACAGAAACTGCCCGCTCAGGCCCTCCTCGGGCTGGGCTCGCCCTGCGCTTTCTGCTCTCCTGGGCAGGGGTAGACGAGGGGGCCGCTCGCAGAGGCTGCAGCAGCCGGCTGGAGGGGTCGGAGGAGGCAGCCGGGCCACCCACAGCCTTGAGCCCAGGAGTCTTCTCGGCCCAGGACTTGAGGCACAGGGGTTGTGAGAGAGAGGCCCAGAGATGGGCTATTCTGAGTCTTCCCTGAGCCGTTCTGAGAGCAAACTCTATTAACCATTTCTTATTTCTTCTCAGAAAAGCGAAATGAAATGAATTGCCCTTAGTTTTAGAATCCTATAACTTCACACTTCAAGTGAGTTTGGTCGACGGAGGAGGCTCCTTCCTTTTCACAGCAGCCCTCAGCTCAGCGCCCACCCTTAGCACAGCCTTGGTCCATGGGCACGCATGTGGGTGCAGTGTGTGTGTGCCTGTGCAGCCTGCGTGTGCACGTGCGTGTGTGTGCGCGTGTGGGTACGTGTGCGCGTGTGCAGCGTGTGTGTACGTGTGTGCGCCCGCCTCCCCTGCCTGCACGGTGTTCTCTGGGCCTAGCACCCACGGTGCTCTCTGGGGCCCTGACTGTGCTCCTCCACGTCACCAGGGCTGCAGGTCGGCGCCCGTCAGCACAGACCCAACAGGGCCTGTCCCGCCAGCTCCTCTGGACACCCTTTTGCTGCAAGCCAGTGCCCAGTGTGGTCTGGTTCTGGGAGACACTTTGGAAAGGGCCAGCTGTCTAATTCCTGGCAGGGACGAAGCAGGTGTGTTAGGAAAGGTGAGTTCAGGGGCCAAAGCTGGGGTCCAGGGGGCACGAGGGCTGGGCGGGAGGGAGGCCGGTGACTCTGCGGCCACCCAGCCCCAGGTCCGAGTTCTGCCGGTGAGCACAGGAATGTAACGAAGTGGAAGTGGCCAGGGCCCAGGCGACGGGAGGCCTGCCGGTTACTTGCCCCCCTGCACCTTCTGGTCGTAGGTGCCTGCATGCTTGTAACCCGGCACGTAGCCGGACTCATCCACGAGGTCCACGCGGCCCGCCCGCCCCTTGCCCCTGCCTGACGGGTCGAAGCGCTCCTTGTGGGAGCCCGTGAACTTGCTGGTGTCCGTGAGCCGTGACACGGTGGGCGAGGAGATGGCTTTCTGCAAGACAGGGAGACGTGAGGGAGGTCAGCCTGGGGCCCAGACCACAGACGGGCCGCCCGCACGGGGANGCCTGACGGGTCGAAGCGCTCCTTGTGGGAGCCCGTGAACTTGCTGGTGTCCGTGAGCCGTGACACGGTGGGCGAGGAGATGGCTTTCTGCAAGACAGGGAGACGTGAGGGAGGTCAGCCTGGGGCCCAGACCACAGACGGGCCGCCCGCACGGGGACCCACACCTGTCCCGCCCGCCTGCCCGGGGCACTCACCGTCACCCCCGAGATGATGGGGGCCTTGCCCTCGATGAGCTTGTGCACCTCCTTGACAGCCTCCTCCGCGCTCTTGTCTCTGAATCTCTTCTTGGCGAGCTCCTCCAGCGCCTCCTTGAACTGCTCGAACGTGATGGTCCTGCAGGACTTGCCCCTGTAGGGAGCGGAGTCTCAGGGGGCGCCTAGGGACCCTCACCCCGCCCAAGGCCCTGTGACATTGGGGACCCCCACCTCCCCTGCAGAGTGAGCCTGCCCTTCCCCCACCTCAGTCTGCAGTGTTTGCAGCCAGCAGTTGGTTGCCACTGGCAACGGCAGCAAATATAAATTGTCTTGGAGAGAAGCTTAAAGGAAGCACATCGTTTATGAAAGACTGGACATCAAAACACAGCCTCGTCTGGTTCTAAAGCAGGCGAGTGTGCGGCCTCTGTGGGGGACGGACCCGCAGAGAGAGGGTGGGAAGCGCGTCGCCCCTGCAGTGTGGCGGGCGTCTCAGTCCCGCCGGGGGCTCCCAGCCTGCATGGAAGCACCGTCCCCAGAGGACAGGATTGGGGGCCGCCTCCCCATGTCCCAGCCTGACCAGGGGCCTGGGAGCAGCTCTCCACGAAAACGCAGCCCCTGGCTGTCCGGACCTGGTAGGTCATTCTCCCAACTTCAAGATGACTCTGAACTGGCTCTCCATCTGTGAGAATCTTAACTGGTAAACAGTTCTGCCCCCTGGAGCAGATCTCCCCCGGCTAATCTGTTCAGTGAAGGCTTCAGTGAGAGCTTCAGTGTTTTACAGCAAGAGAAGGTGGGGGACGTGCCTGGGATGAGGAGAGCGGCCTGCTGCAGGAGCCCGGACTCCAGGGGCAGCGTGCTGCAGTGCCCGGGGTCCTGGCTGGAAGGCACCCTGGGTGGAAGGCGCCACGCCCACGTTGGCACTGGCCACGGTAGACGCAGGACGGCGCCAGAGAAGGGGAGCACGGGATTTCAACAAGGTCACAGAGGCAGTGAGTGGTCGCATGCTGTCTTTTCAGCGAACAGAGCACAGCGACCAGTGGGCCGTGCGCAGAGGAGCAGGCCTGGGCGGGCCCCACACCCCCTACTGTATAACTGGACCACAGTCCTGTGCTTGTCATAGCGCCCAACCCGGCCACCTTGTGAGAGAGCATACAGCTGGAAATCTTTGTGACCCTGGCTTAGGCAGAGAGCTTCTTAGAAACAACCCCCCAAAAAACAATCCAGGGGAAAAAAATGAATTGGACTTGACCAAAACTTTTAAAACCATGCTCTTCAAAAAGATGCTGTTAAGAGAGGCAAAAGCCAAGCCACAGACTAGAGACAGTTCGCTGAAGTATTTGCGTCCGAACGCAAATAACCCTCACACCGCACCAAGCGGAAGAAAGCCCAAGGCAAGAAGCTGGGCAAGACGCATGAGCCGGACACTCTGTCCACGGCCCACCAGAGGGCAACCAGCTCGAGAAGGACACTCCAACCAGCCGGGTGTGAGGGAGCGAGGGCGTCCCGGTGTGGCACACACCCGCCAGCACAGGTGCCATGGAGGTGGGACGAGCGCACAGTGGGGCGCGGCCCCTGGGAGGCCGGCGGCCCGCACAGCCCCGAGACCCCTCTTGGCCCACTCGCTCACCCTCCTCTTCACAGACCTGTTCAGTCCCCAGAACTCAAGCAGCTCAGTGACGATGGACAGACACACCTTGGGACATCCCCAGCACACACGGGGACTCACACTTGACACGTGAGCCTGAGGACACAGGACACGCTGACCAACTATGCCGAGGTCAGGGTGGCAGCGGAAGGAGGCCTCGTGAGACTGGACGTCCAGGCCGTGGGGTGCGCCCGCCCCTGGAAGCCCCGCCGCCCTGCACGCCACTCTGAGCCTGTGGGCCCGGCCTCACCGTGGGCAGGGAACCCGCTGTCCCAGATGGGGGGTGACCCTCCATGGCCATGGGGTCCCACTTGTTTGTCCCGGGCCATCAAAGGCAAGCCTGTCTCTATTCATGGGCTCCAGGCCCGACCAGCAGCCCGGTGTCCAGCTGGGGGGCACCAGCCCTTCCCGCACCACGGCGCCAGGCACCACCAGCGTGAATCACTTAGCTGGGGCGGGGGGACGACCGCCCGGGGCCTCCGTCAGAGGCTGCATTCAGATCATGTGGACACGGGGCCCGGGGCTGACCTGCCTGCTGCGTTGGGCGGGCAGGCGTCCCCACTGTGACTGCCCCACAGTGTTCAGGGCCTGGTCGGGACCAGCAGGGAGCTTCCCCAGGGGCCCGTGGCCCACCACTGAGAGCAGGCCCTGGGGAGCTCTCCAGTGGCAATGCCAGCTCTTCCCTGGAGACGCCTGGTTACCCGACACAGCTGTGCAGACACAGGGTGCCTGTTCTGCAGAGCATAGAGATGAGAGGGTTCCCACAGCAGACCCCCCTTCTCCCGCCTGGCACCCGGGTCAGAGGCTGTTGTCCTGTGGGGACGCTGGCCTGGTGGTAACGGGGTCACTGGGCACACACGTGGCCCCCAAGCTGAGCTCCCCGGGCGCTGAACTCCCAGGCCTGCAGGCCCAGGGCAGGTCACCCGGGGACGCCGGGTGGCCAGGGATCCTGGCGGGGGGCCAGCCAGCCCTCCGCGGACAGAGGTCTGTGCCTCCAGGGCCAGCGTCTTGAAGGGCCCTGGACTTTGGTCGACATGTCCCAGGACAATGCAAGGGTCCCCCCTACCCACCCAGGACCACAGATAACCTGCCACCTGTGGGGCTGGAGGAAGCCCACTCTGGGCACCCCTCACCTGCAGGAGCTGGACACAGCGACCCATTCAGAGAAAAGGAGGTGGGACCTGACCCCCAGCAGCCCCAGGCTAGGAGAGCCTGGGGGGGACCGGACCTCAGCGGACATGCGAGCTGCCACACAGGTGGTGCCAGACGCTGGCCCCTGCGCTCTGCCCAGCTCCCCTCTGTGGGCCTGGCCCCTGCTCTCTGCCTGGCTCCCCTCTGCAGGCCACCTCCTGCCTCACCCCTACCTGGGCCTGGAGCCTGAGGGCGGCGCTGCTAACACGCNCAGCGGACATGCGAGCTGCCACACAGGTGGTGCCAGACGCTGGCCCCTGCGCTCTGCCCAGCTCCCCTCTGTGGGCCTGGCCCCTGCTCTCTGCCTGGCTCCCCTCTGCAGGCCACCTCCTGCCTCACCCCTACCTGGGCCTGGAGCCTGAGGGCGGCGCTGCTAACACGCAGCTCTGGGATGCCGGCCGGCCCCCTACCCCGAGCCCAGGCTCTGCAGATGCACCAGGAGGGCTGCAGCAAGCCAGGCCAGGCTCTGCTGGGTGTCTGCTTGGCCTCTAGGGGCCGGGAGAGAGACCCCCTCACCCTGTGAGACCACAACACCACAGCTGGAAGCAGGACCTAGGGGCGGCATGCCTACCAGCCTGGACGCGGGGGTGGCCCCCTGACGGGCCTGTGACCCGCTCCCAGGAACTCAGCCCACTCCACCTGCTTGCTCAGGCCCCGTGGATACGCCACGCTCCATGGTTCAGACAGTCCCCGCCCCAGCCCGAGTCGTCCCAGTCAGCCCAGATGAGGCTCCGGAATCACAGGGAATGTGACCATTGGCCAGAAAGCTGTGAGTGGGGGCCAGGAGGGGAAGCCCCACACCCCACCTGCCCCACCTGGGCACGCACACAGGGACCCTGCCACCCATGGACCCCTGACGGAGGCGTCGCACCCCCACCATGCTCGTGGGAATGGTGTGCTGCGTTCACTCCTTTGGCCCTGGGGTGGCGGAGCAGGGATGGGGGTGGGGAGCCCCGTCTCAAAAACAATAGTTTTCAATCAAGGACTAGGGAAGAGCCACAAGAAGTTTGTTTAAAACTTAACACATAGTAACATCAAAACAAACAAGCGCTGCCGTGGCGACAGGCCCAAACAGAGGCTGCAGATACCGGCCGGCAGCAGGGCCGCCGAGCCATGGCAACCGCCCCAAACAGCAACAGCCGTCGCCGTCAGCCCCCGCGGCTGCGTCCTGGCCACAGCGCCCACGAGCTGGGCCACCTCTACTGGGGCCGCCACCTGGGGACCCTCAGCCAGCATGCACGCATCCACACCACACCATGCCCCGCAGACCTGGGCACCAGGGGCCCCGGCCTGTCCTGCAGAACCCCACCTGGAGCACCGCCCGCCTCTCCCCGAGGACAAGAGCGTGAGGGTGGGTCCCTCACTCCATACCCCGGAGGTCTGGGGGTCTGCCCCCGGGAGAGGTCACAGGGACCCCCGGGGAGTCTAGGTTCAGGAGGGCAGCGGGAAGGAGCCACAGGCTGCTCTTAAATGTGTCTTGATCACGACCCTTGCTGGGCCCGCGCCCCCAGACAGCCAGCACCCCGCAAGCTGAGGCAGTGACACTGGGGTCTGGGCAGCCAAGGGGCTGGGGTGGCCCGCATGTTCAAGCAGCTGGCGTCCTGCCCTCTGGAGTGGGGCTGGGGCCAGAAGGGGCCACCCTTCCTGGGGCAGGAGGGCCTGTGTCCCTCCACTGCCCATGCGTCCTGCACACGGAGTCTCGGGGTCTCTCAAAGCGGTTGTCCTCCAGGTGAGCCCTGACCAGGGAGTGGAGCCCTGAGCTCTACGTGTGCGTACATGTGCACACGTGTGTGACGCGGCGGGTGCTTTTCTCGGGTGTGGTCCCGGGTGTGGCAGCCAGAGAGGGGGAGGGGCGCGCTGATGCCTGGAGGTGCTCACGCGTGTGGACACACGTGGACACGCATGCAGCGGCCACTGTTCATTACCCCTGCCCTTCCCCACACGTGAACGCCCCCAGAGCTGAGGTGCCACACCACTGACGCCTGCCTCCGGCTGCCACCCCTGCCAGCCCGCGCAACCGGAGCCCCTGACCCCGCCCAAGGGACCCAGCCCTGCCCCCGCCAGCCCCCCGCAGGAAGGATTCACCACTGGAGACCCTCCTCCCAACCCAAGCCCCTGGCCCCACCCGGGTGCCCCACAGGTGTGGCTCTGGCCCCGCCCACAGGGACCCGGCCCCACCCCCGACGGCCCTGGGCGGAGCCGGCACCCACTTGATCTTGCTGAAGACGATGTCCACGTCGGTGACGGTCACGCTCCGGCCGTCGATCACCTGGCAGTCCCGGCACAGCTTGGACCAGTTCTTGCCGTGCATCTCCCGGCCCGATGCCCGGGCGTCCCCGTGCACCGCAAACCTCCGGAAGGCCTCCTCCAGGGCGCTGAGCTCCGCGCCCGCTGCGGCCGCCCCCTCCCCGGCCCCCTCCGACTCCAGCGACAGCCTCTTGGCTGCCTTGTCCTTGGCGGGGTCCCCCGGGGACTTGGGGGGCGTCTTGTTGGCGGGCTTGGAGGGCTTGGGCTTGCTGTCAGCCATGCTGCTGGGAGGAAGAGAGGAGAGATCACCTGCTTTGTGGGCAGCTGTGTGAGACCCCCTGCCACCCTCGGACAGCAGCCCTGCCCAGAAGCCACTTCACGACCGTGGGGGACACTGAGTGTCCTGCGTCTGCTGCAGACACAGCCCAGCCCCTCCTGCCCTGGCACCCTGCCCACCTGTCCCCAAGGTCCCAGCCCCAGCCACGGGGGTAGCACACGGCCAGCAGCCCAGGGAATCCAGGACCA
>SJYA01008701.1:0-15329 GCA_006410615.1 Neotragus moschatus
AAAAAGCTGGTGGTCAGGCTGAAGAGAGATCATTTCTGCTATTTAGAAGGATGGTGACTGGGTTGTAAGAACTAGAGGTCTCTAGAATCTCACTAGTGTTCAGATCCTAGCCCCGCTGGGGAGAAAGTCTTGATCTTTCTTTCAAAACATTTGAAGATGGTGGGAAAATCAGCTTAAACTAAAGAGGCAGTCAAGTCCAGGCCCACTCGAAGTACAGCTTAAATTGATTCAGACCCCTCCACTGGAGGCTTGAAGGAAGCCTCTTCTTTCTAAGGTTAAATGTTATTTAGGTTCCACTCTCCTTTTAGAGGGGCTTCGCAGGTGATGCTAGCAGTGAAGAACCCGTCTGCCACTGTAGGAGACGCAGGAGATGTGGGTTTGATCCCTGGGTTGGGAAGATCCCCTAGGGAAGGAAATGGCACCCCAACTCCAGTATTCTTGCCTGGGAAATCCCAGGGACAGAGGAGCCTGGCAAACTACAGTCCAAAGGGTTACAGAGTTGGACATGACTGAGCGATGAGCACACACACGNTGTGGGTTTGATCCCTGGGTTGGGAAGATCCCCTAGGGAAGGAAATGGCACCCCAACTCCAGTATTCTTGCCTGGGAAATCCCAGGGACAGAGGAGCCTGGCAGACTACAGTCCAAAGGGTTACAGAGTTGGACATGACTGAGCGATGAGCACACACACGTGAATAAAATAGGTAACTGGCAGGAACCCACTGTATCACACAGGGAGCTCTGCTCAGTGTTCTGTGGTGACCGAGATGGGGAGGACATCTGAAAAAGAGGGGATATATGTGTGTGTGCGTGTGCTAAGTCGCTTTAGCCGTGTCCGACTCTGTGCGACTCTTTGGACTGTAGCCCTCCAGGCTCCCCTGTCCATGGGATTCTCCTTTCAAGAGTACTGGAGTNAACTACAGTCCAAAGGGTTACAGAGTTGGACATGACTGAGCGATGAGCACACACACGTGAATAAAATAGCTAACTGGCAGGAACCCACTGTATCACATAGGGAGCTCTGCTCAGTGTTCTGTGGTGACCGAGATGAGGAGGACATCTGAGAAAGAGGGGATATATGTGTGTGTGCGTGTGCTAAGTCGCTTTAGCCGTGTCCGACTCTGCGACTCTTTGGACTGTAGCCCTCCAGGCTCCCCTGTCCATGGGATTCTCCTTTCAAGAGTACTGGAGTGGGTTGCCATGCCCTCCTCCAGGGGACCTTCCCAGGCCAGGGATTGAACCTGTGTCTCTTGTGGCTCCTTCATTGTACACAGATTCTTTACNTGCGACTCTTTGGACTGTAGCCCTCCAGGCTCCCCTGTCCATGGGATTCTCCTTTCAAGAGTACTGGAGTGGGTTGCCATGCCCTCCTCCAGGGGACCTTCCCAGGCCAGGGATTGAACCTGTGTCTCTTGTGGCTCCTTCATTGTACACAGATTCTTTACTGCTGAGCCACGGGGAAGCCGTGTATATATATAGGTATAGCTGATTCACTTTGTTGTGCTTTGTGTTAGTAGAAACTAATGACTGAGAGATTGGGATTGACATATAAACACGATTATAGGTAGGATAGATAGCCAGTGAGAACCTTGAAAAGACTCTCTTTCACAGTGAAATATCTATAGAAAAGAGTTACTCATCCTACTGTCTCCATTTCCCTCAAAATTAAAGCATAAATTGTAAAAAGGAAAAGAAGAAGAAAGAAAAATTGATCTTTGTGGTTGAGCAGGCACGCCCATCTTTAAGGAGAGCTGGCTACTGTGTCAGGCACACTGCCCCTTAGGGAGGGAGAAGGCCCAAACTAACACACAGAGAGAATTTTACATTTAATTTTTTCTTGTCCTGCCTTAAAATAAAAATTGTATTTCATCGACAACCATTGCAGAAATTAACTTCCTCCTGCCCCTGCTTCAGACAAAAACAAAAGCAGAAACAATCAAAAATAAACCCAAACCTTCCTCTAAGAGCTGAACAAAATCAGCTCACCTCTGCAACTCGGGAATGGGGAGAACGGGACTGCCCTCTTCCAGCTGCTATCTATCTTTCGATCTTATTTATGATCTCTGAGCTCTTCTTGGGGCAGAAAACTAGAGTGCTGTGATAGTCGCCAGATCCCTGAGTTGGTTACAGCAATAACATCAACAGTAATAATAATAGCTACCACTTTGGGAGGGTTGATTATGAGACAGAAGGCTCCATCCCATGCACTTCTTACCCCATGATGGCCCCGTGAGGCAGTCCTGGGATCATCGCCGACTTAACAGGTGAGGAAACTGAGGCAGCCTGGGGCTGAAGGAATTTAGTTAGGATCACAGAGCTGGTGAGTGGCAGAGCCTTGCGTCACACACAAGCCCTTGTCCTTAAGCCCTTATCTTGGTGAAAATGCCTGATGGACATCCTTGATTCTGCACAGGTTTCCTCCGAAGGAGACAGCCTGCTGGAAAAGCTTCCGGAAGCTGTGGGGTTCCTGGTGGTCTCTGAAGATGAGTCTCTTCTCGCTGCAGGTAGTGTTTAGCTCTCATTTGGAGTCATGAGGCAGCAACTCTGGATTTGGTTGGAAGTGGAGAGGGGCCTGGGGAAATGGGGAAGTGGGTTGGCAAACTCTTTCTGCACAGGGCCTCACAATAAACATCATTGCTGGTCTCTGTCATAACGATCCAACCCTGTCCCTGTAATGCGAAAGCCACCATGGATGATATTTCAAGTGAGTATGGGTATGTGCCAATAAAATGTGCATGGATGCTGAGAGACTTCCCTGGAGGTCCAGTGGTTAAGACTCCACACTTCTGATGTAGGGGGCAAGGGTTCAATCCCTGGTCAGGNTCTCTGTCATAACGATCCAACCCTGTCCCTGTAATGCGAAAGCCACCATGGATGATATTTCAAGTGAGTATGGGTGTGTGCCAATAAAATGTGCATGGATGCTGAGAGACTTCCCTGGAGGTCCAGTGGTTAAGACTCCACACTTCTGATGTAGGGGGCAAGGGTTCAATCCCTGGTCAGGGAACTAAGATCCTGTATGCTATCCAGTGTGGCCAAAAAGTTTTAAAAAGTACTTTCATGAATGCTGAAATTTGAATTTTATACCATTGTCATGTGCTATGAAAGAGTAATCCTAGTTTAGTGTTTTCAAGGATGGATAAAACTTAACAACTACTAGCTCACATATAAAAATAGATGACCAGCCAATTTTTGCCCATGGGCTGTCGTTTGTCAACCCCTGTTCTGGATAAATCTCTGAAACTTTCTGGACTTCTGTTCCATTATCTCTGAGATGAGAGTGGTTATTTCTGCCTGAGAGTTACAGGGATAGAGAGGCATGGGCTGAGAGAATAGAGTACACTCAGCCCACACAGCCCTTCGTATCAGGAGATATGAGTGATTAGGTAGCCACAAGAAAGACTGTTTGGTGCCATGTTCAGATAAGAATCAGGGGTTATAGGAACATATGACTTAGTCTGAAGCAATCAGGGAAGGCTTCCTGGTAGAGGTGACAAACAGGTGCTCCATTTCCTGATTTTAAAGAAAAAAATTTTTAGAGTAGTTTTACGTTCACAGGCGAACTGAGCAAAAAGCACAGAGAGTTCCAGGTACCTGCTTGCTCCCATTAGCCTCCCCCATTTTCAACATCACCCACTAGAGCGGCGCATTTGAGGCAACTATGACAAGTTTGATGAAACCACAGTGACACAGTGTCCTCCTTCAAAGTCCACGGTTCCACGGCTCACACTATGGTTCACTCTTGGTGTCGTATATTCTGTGGGTTTGGACAAATGGGTAATGATGTATATCCATCACTGTAGCATCATACAGATCACTTTCACGGTCCTTGAAAGTGAAAGTGTATCCGCTCGGTCTGTCTGACTCTTTGCAACCCAGGAACTGTAGCCTGCCAGGCTCCTCTGTCCATGCAGTTCTCCAGCAAGAATACTGGAGTGGGTAGCCCTTTCCTTCTCC
Source organism: Neotragus moschatus (assembly GCA_006410615.1). Lineage (NCBI taxonomy): Eukaryota > Metazoa > Chordata > Mammalia > Artiodactyla > Bovidae > Neotragus > Neotragus moschatus. The sequence continues at coordinate 3,958 of SJYA01008701.1, forward strand.
AGGGGATCTTGCCAACCCAGATTGAACCCGGGTGTCCCACATTGCAGGCAGATTCTTACCGTCTGAGCCACCTTAGATCAGTCTACATTTTTTTTAATATTCATTTTTATTTTTATTTTTTGTTTGGCTGTATCAGGTCTTACTTGCGGCATGTGGGATCCTCCTTCCATCATGTGAGAGCGTTTATAATTGCTATGGACTCTCTACTTGTGGCACGTGGGCTTAGTTGCTCTGCGTCTTGTGGGATCTTAGTTTTCCGACCAGGGATTGAACCCTTGTCCCCTGCATTGCAAGGTGGATCCCCAACCTCTGGACAATCAGGGAAGTCCCAGTCCAATTTTTTAAAATTAATCACTTTATTTATTTGGCTGCACTGGGTCTTAGTTGTGACAGGCGGCCCCTTTGATCATTTTCACGTGTAGGATCGTTAGTTGCAGCCTGTGGGATCTACTTCCCTGACCAGGCATAGAACCCAGGCCCCTGCAGAGGGAGCATGGAGTCTTAGCCACTGGACTACCAGGGAAATCCTTCAGTCTGATTTTTACAAAGCCACTTCCAGGGGCCAAGACAGTTTAGGAGAAGGCAATGGCAACTCACTCCAGTACTCTTGCCTGGAAAATCCCATGGATAGAGGACCCTGATGGACTATAGTCCATGGGGTCGCTAAGAGTCAGACATGACTGAGCGACTTCACTTTCACTTTTCACTTTCATGCATTGGAGAAGGGAATGGCAATCCACTCCAGTGTTCTTGCCTGGAGAATCCCAGGGATGGGGGAGCCTGGTGGGCTGCCGTCTATGGGGTCGCACAGAGTGGGACACGACTGAAGCGACTTAGCAGCAGCAGCAAGACATTTTAGACCAGCGCTGTCCAGGAATGAAAACTACAAATATGAATGACATTTGTATTGTGTATGTTCTCGTGACCCCATTTAAAAAGGTAAAGAGAAATAAGTGGCATTTCTGTTATTAATATGCTTTTTTAATTATTATTTTACTTTACTTTACTTTACAATACTGTATTGGTTTTGCCATACATCAACATGAATCTGCCATGGGTGTACACGTGTTCCCCATCCTGAACCCCCCTCTACTTCCCTCCCCATACCATCCCTCTGGGTCATCCCAGTGCACCAGCCCCAAGCATCCTGTATCCTGCATCGAACCTAGACTGGCGATTCGTTTCTTATATGATATTACACGTCTCAATGCCATTCTCCCAAATCATCCCACCCGCTCCCTCTCCCACAGAGTCCAAAAGACTGTTCTGTACGTCTTATTTAATGCAACAGACCCCCAAACCCAACGTGAAATCACCATGATTTTAATGGAAGCCTACCCCTCCAGATTGTCACAGAGCCTCGGTTTGAGTTCCCCAAGTGGCACAGCTATCCCACTGGCTATTTATTTTACATACGGCAGCGAATATGTGTCCCTGCTTGTCTCTCCGTTCGTCCTACCCTCTCCTCTCTCCCACCTGCACCCCCGCAACCCCGTGTCCGTAAATCTGTTCTCTATGTCTGCATCTCCATCACTGCCCTGCAAATAAGTTCATCAGTAGCACTCAAAGGCAGGTTCCTAACCACCGGACCACTAAGGAGGTTCCTGTTGCTGTTTTGCTAAGTCTGCCCCTCCTTCCTCTCCTTCACCTCCTCTTCCTTCTGCTCCAGCCACACCGGCTTCCATGCTTCTCTCAAACACAGCGGTCCTTTCCTTCCTTCCGGGCATCTCTTGCTATTCCCACCCTTCCAGTGCTCGCCACCTCTTCATCTCTCTAAAAGCAAAGCAAATGTCCTACAACAAATTACCGCACAAGCATGGTGGCTTAAAACAATATCTTTATTCATGGTTCTAGTGTCAGGAAGTCCAAAATCAAGGCACTGGTGGGACTGGCGCCCTCCCAAGTCTTCCGAGAAGTATCCTTTTTTTTTATGCTGTTGTTTTTTCTTCACTTGTTTTTTGCCTCTTCCATCTTCTGCCAGGATTCCTTGGCTTATGGCCACATCTCTCCAGTCTCAGCCTCCATCTTCACATTGCCTTCTCTGCTATGTGTGTCTCTGAGTCCTGTTTTTCTCATGGCATCCAGCCCCTGACTTCATTGCCCTTAACACAAGCTGTAATCATTTTATTTTCCCTCCACCCTCCTACCCTCCCACCTCTCTTTCCATCTTCAAAACGTATTTACCATGTGTCCAGCTCTGTTTTAGGAGACCACGAGCAACCCAAACAGGCAGAATCAGCTCTCTGAAAACTCACAACCTTGTGATAATAAATAACCTTAGTATTTTCTATGAGGTTATTGATCACTAGTGTGCTCACCCTTCCCCAACTGTAGGCTCCGTGAGGATGGAGGCCTAGTCTATCTTGTTCACCACTGTGTTCTTTCCACCTGCATATAGTAGGTGCTCCAAAGAAATCTTTATTGATTGAATTCAATTGCTCTCAGACTCCTCAAGGAGTGAAAGGTATAATCTTGGTCTCTGCTGTTTTAGGTTTTGGAAGGTCCGTGAGGATATTCTTGGCAGGTGCACAGGGATTTCATCGATTCGTGGCCTCTGACCTTGAACATGAAGATGTGGTAGAGACAGCCCTTTTTGGTCCTGAAAACAATCTGATTGTCACCGGGTCCCGGGATGCGCTCATTCAGGTGAGGGCGAGATGCGTGGCCCATCATCCTCACTTCCACCTCTGGAAGAGAAAGTATGATTCTTTTCCTAAACAAAAATATGTGTTTATTTGGCTGTTCCGGGTGTTAGTTGCAGTATGTAGAATCTTGTAATTGTGACATGCAAATTCTTAGCTGTGACACGTGGGATCTCCAGGTCCCTGCACTGGGAGCAAGGAGTCTTAGCCACCAGACCACCAGGGAAGTCCCAAAGTATGGTTCTTTAGGGATCATTTGGCTTCAAAATACAGAAACCCACAAAAACTAATGCAGGCAAAACAGAGCAGGTTACTGGATGACACGGCGGGGGTGGTCTTCTGGGACTCCGAGACAGATCTAGGAGGGATTATTAAAGCATTCAACAAGAGAGAGCATTCCCGCTAAACCTAAAATACTGGGAAGAGTCTGACTTTCAAAGGAGCAGGGTTGGGGAAATGGGGAAAAAAATCCTATTAAGCTCAAAGTTCTCCAAGCTGGGGAGAAGAGCATGTGATACAGTAGCAGTAACATTCTGGTCTTAGGACCGCTTTAGATTTTTAAAGGTCACTAAGAACCTTCAAGGAGCTTTCATGTATGTGGATTACATCAACATGATTCACATGTTTTTAACAAATGATCTATTTTGAAATAGTTTCAGGTTTTACAGAAGAATTGTGAAGAGAGTCCAGATACATCTCATATATATATATGTGTGTGTGTGTTAGTCACTCAGTCGTCCAACTCTCTGCGACCCCATGGACTGTAGCCCACCAGGCTCCTCTGTCCACGGGATTCTTCAGGCAAGGATACTGCAGTGGGCTGCCATTCCCTTCTCCAGGGGATCTTCCTGACCTAGGGGTTGAACCCGGATCTCCCACACTTCAGGCAGATTCTTTATCACCTGAGCCACCAGGGAAGCCCCATATATATGTGTGTATGTGTGTGTGTGTGTGTGTATATAAAACTTTCAGAGGAGCAGGATTGGACACATATATATATATACATACACATACGTATATGTACATATATATGTATATGATTTTACACATACACATATATATGATTTACACACACACACATACATATGCGTACTCTCTGGGTCTCTTCACAACTCTTCCATAAAACATAAACTATACATATCAACTCTTCATCCAGCTATCCTCAGGGTTAACACCTTATATCACATTGATCTCATTATCAAAACCAAGATATTAACATTGGGACCATATCATTTGGGACAATACTCGACGACAGACTGCGATCCTATTTCACCAATTTCTCTACAAATGTCATTTTTCAGATCCCGTATTGCATTTAATATCTATTGATACTTGCCATGTTAAATTTTTAAATGCCCAAATCTAAAAATACTTCTCCCTTAATTCAACATGACACATGAATATAATAACATAATTTTGTGAAAACAGTTATTATTTCCTGAAACACACACACAAAAATCATGAAAAGTGTTATTATTTCATATTTCGGCCAATCTCTTTCTTGTCTGGCTTCATAGAAGACAATCAGATTCTCATATCTGATGCTACATTCTCCCATCTGTTCTGATAACATATTTCACAGTTTCTCGAAGACTACTGCTCATTTATGAGAGGAAGAATGTGTAAAAAGACAGATGACCTCTTAAATAACAGCAAAAATAATTGTGTTTTTGTAGAACTCCCCAAAACTCCCCTTTTGCCAAACCACCTGGAGGCTAACTTCCAGGGGTTCCCCGGAACACAGCTTGAGAACTGCCATGGTGGCTGAGTGATGAGATGTAGGGAAGTCTGAAGGGGTGGGGAAGCATGAGGGCCCTTGAACTCCAGCCTGAAAGGTTATCTTAGGCAGACAAGTGAGCTTAAGAATCTTCCTGAACCACAGGAGCATCAGGAAGAACTCAGTTCTGCCTCTCTGCTTCCACCGTCAGGTGTGGAGTCTGTCAGCGCAGGGGACTCTGCTGGCCGTCCTGGACGGTGTGGGGGCCCCGGTGAGCCTGCTGGCCCGGGGCGGGGCCTTGGTGGCATCTGCTTCCCGTCAGTCCTCATCTTTTAAAGTCTGGGATCTCACCTGCGTTCAGAAGCCGAGGGCCTCTAACCCATTCCTGGATCGCACCGGCCTCACGGCGGTGTCACACAACGGCAGCTACGTCTACTTCCCTAAAACTGGGGACAAAAACAAAGTCAGCGTTTGGGACTTGGCGGAAGGTTTGTAAGACTTAAGCACAGCCATTTGTGTGGGTAAGAACTGAAGCCCCTGTCTTGGTCTGTTTGGGTTGTCATAAGAAAACACCATAGGCAGGAAGAGGAGATTAAAGAACAGACACTTATTTCTCATGGATCTGGAGGCTAGAAAGTCTGAGATCAAGGCCCTGGCAGATCAATGTCTGTCGAGAGCCCACTTCCTGGTTTGCAGATGACCACCTTCTCAATGTGTCCTGCAATGGCAGAGAGCAGAGAAAGAAGCAAGCTTCTCTTCTTCTAAGGGCACTAAATCCATTAATGGGGACTCCACCCTCATGATCTAATCACCTTCCAAAGTTCCCACCTCCTAACACTATCACTGGAGAAGGCAGTGGCACCCCACTCCAGTACTCTTGCCTGGAAAATCCCACGGACGGGGAAGCCTGGTAGGCTGCAGTCCATGGGGTCGCTGAGTCAGACACGACTGAGCAACTTCACTTTGACTTTTCACATTCATGCACTGGAGAAGGAAATGGCAACCCACTCCAGTGTTCTTGCCTGGAGAGTCCCAGGGATGGGGGAGCCTGGTGGGCTGCCGTCTATGGGGTCGCACAGAGTCGGACACGACTGAAGCGACTTAGCAGCAGCAGCAGCAGCAACACCATCACATTAGGGGGTTAGGACTTCAACACATATTTAGGGGTAGGACCCAAACATTCAGTGTGTAACACCCCACTCCAGTTAGGTGAAAAGTGGCTGATAGAAAACAGGACTCAATTTCATAAATTTCTAGCAGATGGTCATTGATTATTTGATTGTCAGTTCCTGTTGTAGTTGAGGCCTCCCTGGAGGCAGGGTTCCTGATGGGGATATTTGCCCAAGCGGTGTACAGAGGAGAGCTCCCAGGAGGAGAGAGTGAGGAAGCAGGCTGGGTGGCAGCAACACTGAACACAGAGCTGGTCTCAGCCAGACTCCACAAGGAGCCCAGGAACACGGATTGCACTTCACAGTTGTCCCATCTTGAAGCAAAGGGACCAGCCTTTTTACTCCCATATCAGGCAGTCACTGGCCATCCTAGGTGGCAGGCCCAGACCCCAGGCATTTCTAAATGAGGTCTTCCTTCACTCATCTGCCATGAGGTCTTGGATCTGGGTGAACTGACTGGTAAAGGGGATCTAGGCATCTCAGCAGTAATATCTGCTCCATCCCCACTGGGTGGACGGAGGTATAGAAATGCCTGTGGTTGTTCAGTCACCAAGTCATGTCCATTGAATCGGTGATGCCATCCAACCGTCTCTTCCTCTGTCATCCTTTTCTCCTTCTGCCTTCAATCTTCTGCCTGGCTAATCATAAAATGAGAAAAGAAATTCACTCTCAAGTTTGTGTCTGGATTCGACAGACATTGGTTTAGTGCTAATCTTGGGGCCAAACTCTGGGAGTTAACAGTGAGCAAGACAGATGAAGTTGCAAATTTTGAGGTGCCTGCCTGCTAGCCACGGGGGAGAGTAGGATGTGAAGAAACAGCAGCTTGGTGGGCAAGGAGATAGGAGTCAGTAAGCCACAGCCCAAGGGCCAAATCCAGACACACATTTGTTTCCATGCTGCTTGTGGCCGCTTTAGGGCTGTGCCAGCAGAGAGCATACGGGGCAAATATATTTACTCTCCTACCCTTTACGGAGGGTGGCAAAAGGAAACATTTGGGATGAGAGGTTCTGAAGACCAGAGAAAGGCGTGTATATTGGTTCTGAGAAATCTTCAGAGGGTCTGAGGCAGGGCAGTGAGATGTTGTGATTGTCATATTTTAAAGCTTGGGTGATTGGTGGGCAGGAGCGAAGGCAGGGAGACTGGCAACAGCCAAGTTGAAGGGTAACAGAAGCAATTTTTTAAATCCTTGAAAGGTGGGAACCAGTATCCCTGTGATCCATTCTTGATGCAGCCTTCTCTCTATGACAGGTGAGGAGCAAGACGCTCTGGACACCTCCAACGAGGTCAGATGTCTGGAGGTCGCCGAGCAGGCCAATCTCCTTTTCACTGGCCTCGTTTCAGGGGTTGTCCTGGTGTTCCCCCTGAATTCCAGACAAGACGTGATGTGTATCCCTCCTCCAGAAGCCCGGAAAGCCGTCAACTGCATGGCTCTTAGTAAGGATGAGGGGCACCTGGCCATTGCCTACGACAGCACCGTCCTGGTGCTGGACATCAGCCCGGGGGACCCCTGTCCAGTCATCGACGGGCCAATATACACCTATACCCAACTGCCTGACACCATAACCAGTGTGGCCGTTCTGGCTGACTATCGCGTCATCTACGGCATGACCAATGGCGACCTCTTCCTTTACGAGTGTGTGAATTCCAAGGTGTTCCCTCTGGAGGCCCATGGGAGCCGAGTCACCTGTGTGGAGGTCAGCCACAAAGAGCAGCTGGCAGTCAGCGGGGCCGAGGAAGCCCTGCTGTGTCTCTGGGACCTGCAGGTGTGCAAGTGGAAATTCGAGATGAGCTACACGGTGGGTAGCCTGCCACACCATGCGCATGTCCTGGCATTAGAAAATGAATGATGGGCGTCACTTATTAAGGGTACACCGTGTGCAGCTGACCAGGGTTGGAACTAGGATGAGTCAAGTGAGAGGGGTCCTCGCCTCCAGAGGAGAGTTTTAGGGGATGCCGAAAAACTTGGCCATCTAGAGAGATAATGGTTTAGTCCAATGTTTAAAAAGTCAAAATAAATGCAAAAAATACACACAAAATAAAATATCAGCATTCATTTATTTTCAAATATTTTATCTATGTGTTTATTTTTGGCTGTGCTGGGTCTTCATGGCTACATGGGCTTTTCCCTGCTTGCAGCGAGTATGGGCTACTCTTTAGCTGAAGTGCTCAGGCTTCTCATTGTGGTGGCTTCTCTTGTTGCAAAGCATGGGCTCTAGGGCAGGTAGGCTTCTGTAGCTGTGGCTCCTGGGCCTAGAGCACAGGCTCAGTAGTTGCGGTGCAAAGACTTCGTTGCTCCATGGCATGTGGGATCTTCCCAGACCAGGGATCAAAGCTGTGTCTCCTGCGTTGGCAGGCTCTTTACCAATGAGCCACCAGTGAAGCCCCAAATAGCAACATTTAAAAGAAAGACAGGATTGGAACTTTGCGGGCAGTCCACTGGTTAAGACTCCGAGCTTCCAATGCAGGGGGCCCGGGTTTGATACTGGTCAGGGATCTAAGATCCCACATGTTACACAGCACAGTCAAAAAGTAAAAAATAAAGACAGGATCAAATCCTGCGTTGGCACAGTCCTGCCTCACTCTTCTCACCCTGATCCTGTCTGGCCTTTCTTTCGCCCAAAGGTTTTGATTGTATGACCCATGCCAGGGCTCTTTCTAGGGCCGAGGCAGGTGCTGTGACCATAGCAGACAGCATCCGCCTCTTGGAGCCATATTCTAGTCGGGGAGACACTGTGAGCTCTGTGAGGGCAGGATTTTTATATGTTTTGTTCACTGAGGTGGTACCTGTCCCTAGGAGAGCTCCTGACCCTTCCATGTTTGTGAAATAAAAACAAAGCAGCATATACATGATGCTTGGGGTGCAACAAGACCTTTGAAGGAAAATAGGGCGAGAAAAAGAGGTAGAGCGTGGCAAGGGCTACTATTAAGAAAGTCAGGTAAGTCTGGTGGAATAGCATTTTAGGCAGAAGGAACAGCAACTGCGAAGGCTCTGAGGAGGGAAACTGATGACTCATTTACATACAAAGTGTTTAAGAGTTTTTACATCCATCTCTTAAGTTATTATAAATTTTGTATCAATATGATTGAGTTATATGTTTACATATTCACATATATTATACAGAATTGTATAATATATGACAGGTGACTCCTTATGACCCCACGGACTGCAGCCTGCCAGGCCCCTCTGTCCCTCGCTATTTCCCAGAGTATGCTCAAATTCATATTCATTGCGTTGGTGATGCTATCTAACCATCTCGCCCTCTGCCATCTCCTCCTTTGGGTTCAATCTTTCCCACCATCGGGGTCTTTTCCATGACTTGGGTCTTCACATCAGGCGACCCAAGTATTGGAGCTTCAGCTTCAGTATCAGTCCTTCTAATGAATAGTCAGGGTTGATTTCCTTTAGGACTGACTGGTTTGATCTGCTTGAGGTCCAAATATACATATTGAAAATGCCATTCTATAATTTAATCCTCACAACAATCTTGTAAGGTTGTGCTATTATTCCAGTTTTCTCAGATGGGGAACAGCAAGAGTACCTGAGGTGGCAAGATATAAGCATTGTTAATAACCTAGGGAGACAGTCTTGTAACTAAGAGAACAGAATACAGGCAGTTTTATCTCAAAATGCCTTCATCCCCCCGACTTACTTTTATGAAGTCACTATAAGGCTGAGATACAAGTAATCCTTTGCCTTGTTGAGTTGGGAAATAGCACCACAGCAGTTAAATACACCTAGCTTTTTCTTTTTTAAAAAAATAAACTTAGTTTTGGAACAATTTTAGATTTACAGATTAAGTTGTGAAGACAGTTTGAAGGTTCCCATTTACCTGCTCTTCACCCAGCTTCCCCTGACATTAACATCTTTACATACCTAGAGTATGTTTGTCAAAACGAAGAAAGTAACATGGGAACAACATTAGGAGCTATCAACTCTACTGGGATCATATGTTGTTGGGTTTTTTTTATTTGTATCTTTTTAAATTTTTAATTTATTTTTGGCTGCACTGGGTCTTCATTGCTCTGCGTGGGCTTTCTCCAGTTGCCATGTATGGCACTACTCTCCTTTTAGATGCCCAGGCTTCTCACTTCTGTGGCTTCTCTTGTTGCAGAGCACAGGCTCTAAGCACACGGGCTTCAGTAGTTGCAGCAGGCAGGCTCAGTAGTTGTAGCACACAGGTTTAGGGGCTCCAGGGCATGTGGAATCTTCCCGGACCAGGGATTGAACCTGCATCCCCTGCAGTGGCAGGTGGATTCCCACCCACCATGTCACCGAGGAAGTCCAGGGTCATATGTTTTTCAGTGAGTTCCTTTTTTCCGTTCTAGGATTCCTAATTTCATTTAGCATCTAGTTTTTAATTAAATACAACTGGAGCTAATACTTGTATAACCAAGATAATTTAAGAAATTAAATCCTGTAATTCCTGTTCTCCAATGCAAAATGTCACTAATCCTCTCAAACCAATCTCTTTGAAGATGTATTTTGGGCCAAGGAATATGAATGCGTGGCGTCTCTCCAGCTTTTAACTTGACCCATCTCGCAAGAAGGAGCTTCCCAGGTGGTGCTAGTGATAAGGAACCTGCCTGCCAATTCAGGAGACATAAGAGATGGAGGTTCAGTCACTGGTTCAGGAAGATCCCCTGGAGGAGGGCATGGCAACCCACTCCAGTATTCTTGCCTGGAGAATCTCATGGACAGAGGAGCTACTGGTGGGCTACAGTCCATAGGGTCGCAAACAGTCGGAGATGACTGAAGCGACTTAGCACACACGCATCACCCAAGAGGTGCTTACAAGTCTGGCTTCCTATACACGTGCCTTGGGGCTGGATTCCTAGGTGTCTTTCAGTCTGAAACCAAGATCACATTGCCTCTTTCTACAGAATTCTTACTGTATAGGAGTCCAATGTGCTTGCTTCTCCAAGGATGACAAGTATGTCTACGCAGGCTTGAAAGATCGCTCCATAATTGTCTGGAGTGTGCTGGATGGTGAGTCATTTTGCTTTGAGGGTAGGACTGAGCTTAGATCCAGAGACAAAAGACCCTGTTCTGGATCTTTGCCATTAGAGGGCTCTGCTCTGATCTCCCTTCACTGGGTCCCTCTGCTTAGGGGGCAGGTATCTGCAGCCTCAGGGAACAGGCCCAGCTGGGGCTATACCTCTTCTTCTAGAACCCATGCTCTGGAAACCTGGAACTCCAGAACACCCTCCCCACCTGCCCCAGAAGCCCTCTTTAGGGCCTCTGTGGGCTTCGTTCCCGGGTCTATCCTTCTGAAAGTGGGCTATGCCTTGAGTGTGCACACCCCCAGGCTGTGAGGGTATTGTGGAGTGGTGTGCAAGAAGTCTGGATGTGTGAAATGGGTGGGGATTCACATGTATGTATCTGAGGCCCCCTAGGGATGTAGGATGGAGCTGAATGTGGGAAGAGAAGGGGAAAATCACAGATAGCTGGTGTGTCCCACTTATATTCTGACATGGAACTGAAGAGCCTGAGAATCCTCAACCCAAACCTGACCTTCCAGGTGTTCTGAAGGTATATCAACCAATGTAGAAGGATAGAATATACTTCATTTAATACAATAGTTTATTAGCTGGATTTACAGTGTTTACATATTGTATCTTATAGAACATTGACCTTCATTCATTCTCTTTCCTCTTTCCTGTAAATGTCTGGGGAACCTTAACATCAACCACTTTGAAAACTCTACATTTCTCATTCTGTTTAACATCACACTAAAGATGTATTATGGAGAAGGCCATGGCATCCCACTCCAGTACTCTTGCCTGGAAAATCCCATGGATAGAGGAGCCTGGTAGGCTGCAGTCCATGGGGTCGCTAAGAGTCAG
>SJYA01008703.1:0-25919 GCA_006410615.1 Neotragus moschatus
TGTATACATATATATAACTAAGTCATTTTGCTGAACAGCAGAAATGAACACAACATTGTAAATTAACTGTTTCAATAAAAAATTACTAAAAAAATCTCCAAGACACTGCACAACATTGTGAACGTATTTAATGTCACCTCTATACTGAGAAGTGCATACATTGTGAATTTTATGTCATGTGTATCTTTCAATAATAACACAAAAAACAAAGAAAATCTCCAAGAAGTCAGAGCTTGGTCCCTTTTGTACTGTGTCCACACATTAAAGACACTCAATAAATATTTGTTGAATAAAAGCAGAAAATATGGCTCCACTGATAGGATTTGTGCACCTTTTTTAAGTTTCTACCTCTGTCACTCTTAATAAAGGCAGTGAGAAGATAAACTAAATATCACTTAGAAGAAACACACATTGATGATGCTATTCTTTATAACATCAGTCTGGTTCCTAATTTATATGTTAATTGAGAAAATCAAGGAAGAAATCCATCTGTCCCAAACTAAAAGCACAAGAAAAAAGCCTCATCTATTGTTTCAAAAAGGAAGCAAGGGCATGGATGGAAATTTAACTCTTGGGTGAAAGATAAGCAGGGTCTCCTTAAGAGTCCACCAAGGCAAATTAAGGCTGCCATAGCTGACCAGCTTAAAGTGATTTCTTCCACCAGCAAGATCAGCAGATTTATGAATTCTAGTTCATATCTATAGGCAGAGCGAACAATGTTACACCAAAAAATGGGCTTGAAAACTCAGTAATACATTCCAATATGTTTCTATTAATAGTTTTTGAATTTACTCACAACTTTGTTAGACTGAGAAAGATGGTGAATCCAGTGAACTATCACTTCCTGATGCCTACTAAGGGAAGCCTTTAATGGTAGGCTTTAAGTATTCACAAATGGACAAATCATGGTTAAGACAGGCCTGTGTACAGGCTTACATGTACTGGAATAGCTGATATTACTGTATGCTAGGCAGATAACTGGTTTTCTGAAATTTTTAAACTCACCGTCTTGGTTATCATTAGGGTTTCCTACAGACTGAATATTCTTCTGGTCTGAGGTTCCTATAAATACAAAGAAATATCCTGTGAAGAACGGCCATCAATATTTAAGTGGCAATATGCATCTTTTCTTTTTTTCTTTTGGCCTCTAGGGGGTAGAGGATAGATTATTCCACAGGAAATTCTATTTTTGCACTGCTTTCTATGAAACATGCCTTGAAAATGTTCATAAATCTAGATCTGCATCACTGGATTTTTTCAGACAGAAAACATGTAGCTAATATAACACTTACCAGGTACTTAGTATGTGCCAGCCACTGATAAAATAGTTGGACATGAGGCCTTGTGTTTATGAGGAATTTCTATAGACAACTCCACTCTTCTGAGGAGAGTGGACCACCCTTATTATTAACGAGTGTCCAAGTCTTGTGCACTAGCACGCCTAACTTTATACAATGAGAGAAGATGAAGTGGCTTAGGGTTTTCACGTAATCTTGGAAGCCTTCTTGATATTTGTTGAATTTTTAACTAGTATCTTAAAATTTGGAAAAAGTATGGAAGAATTCTATGCTCAAGTTAAGCAACTGTTTAGGGTGCATTATTCACCCTGGATCTTTGTATAATGGAAGATTAAACACATGAGAAGTATGTTATTGTGTACTTTCCCAAAGAAGGCCCTCCACACACCAAAAACCTCACAAGTACAAAGAAAGTAAGCAAGAACAATTCTGATGGTACTATTTTTACTCTGTGTGTAAATTTCTTTCTCTTGCTAGAACCATAATGCATTTAACCCAAAAGATTATGGTGTGAACATTAAACGTGAAAACTCAAGGTCAGCAGACTAGGTATTTAGATGTATTTAGCAGCAGGTAGGAAATAATTAACAATATTATGAAGGGCTTACTACATGCTACACCTTGTGGGGAGCATGTAACCTGCATTAGCCCATCTAACCCCCCAAAAAATCTGTGACAGGAACATAGCTAAGCAGTGACAGAAGACCCACAGGAAAACCCACAAGAGGCCACCCAGCTGTGTTTAGTTGCTCTGCTGTGTCTGATTCTGTGATCTTTTGGACTGTGGCTCACCAGGCACCTCTGTCCATGGAGATGCTCCAGGCAAGAATATTGGAGTGAGTTGCCATGTCCTCCTCCAGGGGATCTTCTCAACCCAGCGATGGAATCCAGGTCTCCTGCACTGCAGGAGGACTCTTTACCATCTGAGCCACCAGGGAAGCCCATGAATACTGGAGTGGGTAGCCGATCCCTTTCTCCAGGGGATCTTTCCCACCCAGGAATCGAACCAGGGTCTCCTGCCTTGCAGGCAGATTCTGGCCACCCAGCCAGTAAGCGTCAGATTCTCAGATGTGGACCAGGCTGTCTGATTCCAAAGCGCATACATGAGAGTGTGAAATTGAAGTGCTGATTTTCTATGATAAACTTGCTTCTGCCCGCACATTCCCAGTTGTTGCATTGCTGGCTGCTGAACCCTAACACCAGGAAGTTATCTTTTGATTCTTCCTTCTTCCTCACTCCACCATCCAATCCATTAGCAATGATTTCAGTTCCACACCCCCAGTAGATCTAGACTCTACCCATTTATCCCCATTACCCCATGTCTTCATTTTTTGCCCAGATTACAAGAGCCTCCTGTTTTTTTCTCCCTGCTGCTGTCACTCTTATGACTGATGTTTTCCTTTCTTCTTTTTTCTGGCCTGAGGAAGAAGGCAGAAACTGCTGTCTTTCTTTTAGTTTTAAGCCCTGTTCACCTTTTTTCAAAACTACTTAGAAGGACCTACTGTGTGCAAGTACTGAAATAAAGAATGTCTTGGATGATCTAAGTTCAAGGAGGCAGGTGCTTTACCTGACCAAAAAAGCCAAGTATTACAGCAGAATACTTCACTAAATGGACTTAAGTTCATAAAGTGGCACAGATTCATTAAAGATTTCATCTCTTAATCTCTACCCATTATGGTGGCTGGTGGCTTTTGTAGTCTGTAATCACTTTGCTGCTATTGCTGCTTCTAAGTCACTTCAGTCGTGTCCAACTCTGTGCGACCCCATAGATGGCAGCCTACCAGGCTCCCCGATCCCTAGGATTCTCCAGGTGAGAATACTGGAGTGGGTTGCCATTTCCTTCTCTAATGCATGAAAGTGAAAAGTGAAAGTGAAGTCGCTCAGTCGTGTCCGTCTCTTAGCGACCCCATGGACTGCAGCCTACCAGGCTCCTCCATCCATGGGATTTTCCAGGCAAGAGTACTGCAGTGGGGTGCCATTGTCTTCTCCGGTAATCACTTAATACTTAGCTTATTAAAAAGGTCCAATAAAGGTCCCCATAGTCAAAGCTATGGTTTTGCAGTAGTCATGTACAGATGTGAGGTGGACCATAAACAAGGCTCAACACAAAACAACTGATGCTTTTGAATGTGGTGCCGGAGAAGATTTGTAAGAGTCTCTTGGAAAGCAAGGAGATCAAACCAGTCAATCCTAAAGAACATCAACCCTCAATATTCATTGGAAGACTGATGCTGAAGCCACAATACTTTGGCCACCTGATGCAAAGAGATGACTCAATGGAAAAGACCCTGATGCTGGGAAAGATTGAAGGGGGCAACAGAGGATGAGGTGACTGGATGGATTAATCACTGACTAATCAGTGACCTGATTAAATGGACATGAGTTTGAATAAACTCCAGGAGACATGAAGGACATAGAAGCCTGGCATGCTGCTGTCCATGGGGTCACAGAGTCAGACACGACTTAGTGACTAAACAACAACAAATCTCTTATATGTGGAATCAAAAAATGGAGCAAATGAACCTATCTTTGAAGTAGAAACAGACTCACAGACATAGAGAATAGACTTAGGGTGTCCAAGGGGGACCAGGGGTCAGGGAGGGAGGGACTAGGAGTTTGGGGTTAGTTGATGCAAACTGTTACATATAGAACTGAGAAATCACAACAGTACACAGGGAACTCCATTTACTATTCTAGACTAAACCATAACGGAAAAGAAAATAAAAAAGAATGTATACATGTAAATAAGTAAGTCATTTTGCTGAACAGCAGAAATGAACACAACATTTTAAATTAACTGCATTTCAATAAAAAGTTACTAAAGAATCTCTATGACACTGCACAACATTGTGAATGTATTTAATGTCACCTCTACACTGAAAAATGACTACA
Organism: Neotragus moschatus; assembly: GCA_006410615.1. NCBI lineage: Eukaryota > Metazoa > Chordata > Mammalia > Artiodactyla > Bovidae > Neotragus > Neotragus moschatus. The sequence continues at coordinate 4,191 of SJYA01008703.1, forward strand.
TTGTTAATTTTATGTTATGTGTATATTTCAACAATAAAATAACACAAAAAAACAAAGGAAAACTCCAAGAAGTCAGAGCTTGGTCCCTTTTGTACTGTGTCCACACATTAAAGACACTCGATAAATATTTGTTGAATAAAAGTAGAAAATATGGGTCCACTGATAGGATTTGTGCACCTTTTTTAAGTTTCTACCTCTGTCACTCTTAATAAAGGCAGTGAGAAGATAAATTAAATATCACTTAGAAGAAACATGTGTTGATGGTACTATTATTTATAACATTAGTCTCCTTCCTATCTTTACAGGTTAATTGAGGAAATCATGGAAGAAATCCATCTGTCCCAAACTAAAAGCACAAAAAAAGAGCCTCATCTATTGTTTTAATAAGGAAGCAAGGGCATGGATAGAAATTTAACTCTTGGGTGAAAGATAAGCAGGGTCTCCTTAGAATCCATCAAGGCAAATTAAGGCTGCCACGGCGGACCAGCTTAAAGTGATTTCTTCCACCACCAAGATCAGCAGATTTATGAATTCTAGTTCATATCCACAGGGAGAGCACACAATGTCACACCAAAAAATGTGCTTGAAAACAGAGTAATAAATTCCAGTACATTTTTATTAATAGTTAGAATTTACTCACAACTTTGCTAGACTGAGAAAGATGTGAATCCAGTGAACTATCATTTCCTGATGCCTACTAACGGAAGCCTTTGATGGTAGTCTTTAAGTATTCACAAACGCACAAATCATGGTTAAGACAGGCCTGTGTAGAGGCTTACATGTACTGGACTAGCTGATGTTACTTATGTATGCTAGGCAGATAATACGTTTTCTGACCTTTTAAAACTCACCTGCTTGGTTGTTACCACTGGTGTTTCCTCCAGACTGAGGATTATTTTGGCTTGAAGATCCTATAAAAACAAAGAAATATCCTGTGAAGAATGGCCATCAATATTGAACTAAGGGTACTGGAAATATGTTTCTTTTGGCCTCTGAGGGGTAGAGGGTAGATTATTCCACAGGAAGTTCTACTTTTGCACTGCTTCTATGAAACATGCCTTGAAAATGTTCATAAATCTAGATCTGCATCACTGGATTTTTTCAGACAGAAGACATATAACTAATGTAACACTTACCAGGTACTTACTATGTGCCAGCCACTGATAAAATATTTGGACATGAGGCCTTGTGTTTATGAGGAATTTCTACAGACAACTTTGCTCTTCTGAGGAGAGTGGACCACCCTTACTATTAATGAGTGTCCAGGTCTTGTGCACCAGCAGGCCTAACTTCATACAATGGAGAGAAGATGAAGTGGCTTAGGGTTTTCACGTAAACTTGGAAGCCTTCTTGATATAAATTCTTTGAGTTTCTAACTAGTACCTTAAAATCTGGAAAAAGTATGGAAGAATTCTATGCTCCAGTTAAGCACCTTTTCCAGGTGCATTATTCACCCTGGATCTTTATATAATGGAAGATTAAACACATATATTACATGGGAGGCAAGCAAGTATGTTATTGTGTACTTTCCCAAAAAAGGCCCCCCCCACACCAAAAACCTCCCAAGTACAAAGAAAGTAGGCAAAAACAATTCTGAAGAAGCTATGTTTACTCTGTCTGCCAATTTCTTCTTCTTGCTGGAACCACAATCCATTTATACCAAAAGACTACGGTGTGAAGATTAAAGCTGAAAAAGATCAAGGTCAGGAGACTATGTATTTAGATGTATTTAGCAGCAGGTACAATGGCACCCCACTCCAGTACTCTTGCCTGGAAAATCCCACGGATGGAGGAGCCTGGTGGGCTGTAGTCCAGGGGCTCGTGGCTGAGCGACTTCACTCTCACTTTTCACTTTCAAGCATTGGAGAAGGAAACGGCAACCAACTCCAGTGTTCTTGCCTAGAGAATTCCCAGGGACAGGGGAGCCTGGTGGGCTGCCGTCTAGGGGGTTGCACAGAGTCGGACACGACTGTAGTGACTTAGCAGCAGCAACAGTAACAGCAAAGAATTGACAATATTATAAAGAGCTTACTATATGCCATGCCTTGTGGGGAACATGTAACCTGCATAAGCCCATCTAACCCCCAAAATAATTCTGCAATAGGAACACAGGTAGGCAGAGACAGAACACCACTGGAAGACCCACAGGAGACCCACAGGGGACCAGCTGTGTTTAGCTGTTCCGCTGTGTCTGACTCTCTGCGATCCCGTGGACTGTAGCCCACCAGGCACCTCTGTCCATGGAGATGCTCCAGGTAAGAATACTGGAGTGTGTTGCCATGTCCTCCTCCAGGGGATCTTCCCAAACCAGGGATGGAATCTAGGTATCCTGCACTGCAGATGGATTCTTTACTGTCCGAGCCACCAGGGAAGCCCATAAGTACTGGAGTGGGTAGCCGAACCCTTTCTCCAGGAGATTTTCCCACCCAGAAATCGAACCAGGGTCTCCAGCTTTGCAGGCAGATTCTGACCACTCAGCCATTAAGCGTGGGATTCTCAGATGTGGACCAGGCTGTTTGATTCTAAAGCGCATATATGAGAGTGCCAAATGAAAGTGCTGATATTCTACAATAAACCTGCTTCTGCTTGCATGTTCCCAGTTATTGCATCGTTGGTTGCTCAACCCCAACACCAGGAAGTTATCTTTTGATTCTTCCTTCTTTCTCATTCCACCATCTAATCCATTAGCAATGATTTCAGTTCCACACCCCAAGTAGATCTAGACTCTACCCATTTATCCCCATTACCCCATGTCTTCATCTTTTGCCCAGATTACAAGAGCCTCCTCTTTTTCTCTCCCTGCTGTTATCACTCTTACCACAGAGGTTTTCCATTTTTCTTTTCTCTGGATTGAGGAAGAAGGCAGAAACTGCCCTCTTTCTAAGCTCTTTCTAGCTCTAAGACCTCTTCACCTTTTTCAAAAAATACTTAGGAAGTACCTACTGTGTACAAGCACTGAAATAAAGAATGTCTTGGATGATCTAAGTAAAAGGAGGTAGGTGCTTCACGTGACAAAAAAAGACCAAGTAGTAGAGCAGACTATTTCACTAAATGGACTTAATTAAGTTCATAAAGTGGCACAGATTCATTAGATTAATTTCATCTAAGTGGCTACCCATTATGGTGGCTTTTGAAGTCTGGCAATCACTTTATACATAGCTTATTAAAAAGCAGAGATATTATTTTGCCATCAAAGGTCTGTCTACTCAAAGCTATGGTTTTTCCAGTTAGTCATGTACAGGTGTGAGTCAGACCATAAAGAAGGCTGAACACAATGAACTAATGCTTTTCAATGTGGTACCAGAGAAGATTCTTAAGAATCCCTTGAACAGCAAGGAGATCAAATCAGTCAATCTTAAAGAACATCAACCTCAATATTCACTGGAAAGACTGATGCTGAAGCTACATTTGGCCACCAGATGCAAAGAGTTGACTCATTGGAAGACTCTGATGCTGGGAAAGATTGTGGGCAAAAGAAGAAGGGGGCAACAGAGGATGAAGTGATTGGATGGATTAATCAGTAATCTGATTAAATGGACAAGAGTTTGAGCAAAGTCTGGGAGACATGAAAGACTAGGAAGCTTGGCATACTGCAGTCCAACTCCATGGGGTCACAGACACAGACATGACTTAGTGATTAAACAACAACAAATCACTTATATGTGGAATCTAAAATATAGAGCAAATGAACCTATCTATGAAGCAGAAACAGACTCACAGAAATAAAGAACAGACTTAGGGTTTCCAACGGGCAGCCTGGGTCGGGGAGGGAGGGACTAGGAGACTGGGATAAGTAGATGCAAACTGTTACATTTAGAACTGAGAAACCACAGCGGTGCTCAGGGAACTGCATTTACTATTCTGCAATGAACCACAATGGAAAGAAAATTAAAAAGAATCTCTACATGTATATAACCAAGTCATTTTGCTATACAGCAAAAAATGAACACAACATTGTAAAATAACTGTGGTTCAAAAAAATTAGTAAGAAATGTCCATGACAATCAATAAATATTTGTTGAATAAAAGTAGAAAAAATGGGTCCAGTGGTAGCATTTGTGTACCTTTTTTAAGTTTCCACCTCTGTCACTCTTAATAAAGGTAGTGAGAAGATAAACTAAATATCACTTAGAAGAAACATGCGTTCATGGTACTATTATTTATAACATCAGTCAGGTTCCTATCTATCCATCTTAATTCAGAAAATCAAGGAAGAAATCCATCTCTCCCAAACTAAAATCATAACAAAAAAGCCTCATCTACTGTTTCAATAAGGAAGCAAGGGGGTGGATTAACATCTAACTGATGGATGAAATATAAGAAGGGTCTTCAACTAGTCCACCAAGGCAAATTAAGGCTGCCATGGCTGACCAGATTGAAGTGATTTCTTCCACCAGCAAGATTAGCAGATTTATGATTTCTAGTTCATATCCACAGGCATAGTGCACAATGTCACACTGAAAAATGGGCTTGAAAACACAGTAATACATTCCAGTATGTTTTAATTAATAGTTTTAGAATTTACTCACAACTTTGCTAGACTGAGAAAGATGGTGAATCTAGTGAACTATCATTTCCTGATGCCTACTAATGGAAGCCTTTGATGGCGGGCTTTAAGTATTCACAAACGCACAAATCATGGTTAAGACAGGCCTGTGTACAGGCTTACATGTACTGGACTAGCTGATGTTACTTATGTATGCTAGGCAGATAATCCGTTTTCTGATCTTTTAAAACTCACCTGATTGGTTGTTACCAGTGGAGTTTCCTCCAGACTGAGGACTATTCTGGCTTGAAGATCCTATAAAACCAAAGAAATATCCTGTGAAGAATGGCCATCAATATTGAACTAAGGGTACTGGCAGCATGTTTCTTTCGGCCTCTGAGGGGTAGAGGGTAGAATATTCCACAGAAGTTCTACTTTTCCGCTGTTTCTATGAAACATGCCTTGAAACTGTTCGTAAGTATAGATCTGCATCACTGGATTTTTTCAGACAGAGGACATATAGCTAATGTAACACTTACCAGGTACTTACTATGTGCCAGCCACTGATAAAATAGCCCGGATATGAGGCCATGTGGTTATGAGGAATTTCTAGTACTGACAACTCTACTCTTCTGAAGAGAGTGGGCCATCCTTACTATTAACGAGTGCCCCAGATCTTGTGCACCAGCACGCCTAACTTCATACAATGAGAGAGGATGAAGTGGCTTAGGGTTTTCACGTAAACTTGGAAGCCTTCTTGATATAAGTCTTTGAATTTTTAACTAGCACCTTAAAATTTGGAAAAAGTATGGAAGAATTCTATGCTCCAGTTAAGCAACTGTTCAGGGTGCATTATTCACCTTGGATGTTTATATAATGGAAGATTAAATACATATATCACATGGGAGGCGAGCAAGTATGTTACTGTGTACTTTCCCAAAGAATGCCTCTGCCAACCCAAAAAACCCCCAAGTACAAAAAAGTAAGTAATAACAATTCTAATGGAGCTATCTTTACTGTGTGTGCAAATTTCTTCCTCTTGCTGGAACCATAATCCATTTATACCAAAACACTATGGTGTGAAGATTAAACCTGAAAAAGATCAAGGTTACTAGGCTATGTATTTAGATGTATTTAGCAGCAGGTAGCAGATAACTAACAAGACTATGAAGGACTTACTACATGCCATGCCTTGTGGGGAACATGTAACCTGCATTAGCCTATCTAACCCCCCAAAAATTCTGCAACAGGAACACAGCTAGGCAATGACGGAACACAGCTAGGCAATGACAGAACACCACTGGAAGACCCACAGGAGACCCACAGTGGACCACCCAGCTGTGTTTAGTTGTTCCACTGTGTCTGACTCTGTGATCCGGGGACTGTAGCCCACAAGACACCTCTGTCCATGGAGATGCTCCAGGCAAGAATACTGGAGCGAATTGCCATGTCCTCCTCCAGGGCATCTTCCCAACCCAGGGATGGAATCCAGGTCTCCTGCACTGCAGGAGGATTCCTTACCATCTGAGCCACCAGGGAAGCCCATGAATACTGGAGTGGGTAGCCGATCCCTTTCTCCAGGGGATCTTTCCCACCCAGGAATCGAACCAGGGTTTCCTTCTTTGCACAAAGATTCTGGCCACCCAGTCAGTAAGCAGCGGATTCTCAGATGTGGACCAGGCTGTTTGATTCCAGCCTGTTTGATTCCAAAGTGCCTACATGAGAGTGCCAAATGGAAGTGCTGATTTTCTACGATAAACCTGCTTCTGCTCGCGTGTTCCCAGTTGTTGCGTTGTTGGTTGCTCAACCCTAACACCAGGAAGTTATCTTTTGATTCTTCTTTCTTCCTCACTCCACCATCCAATCCATTAGCAATGATTTCAGTTCTATACCCCAAGTAGATCTAGTCTCTACCCTCTTATCCCCATTACCCCATGTCTTCATCTTTTGCCCAGATTACAAGAGCCTCCACTTTTTCTCTCCCTGCTATTGTCACTCTTATGACAGATGCTTTCCTTTTCTCTTTTTTTTGGCTTGAGGAAGAAGGCAGAAACTGTCTTCTTTTTAAACTCTGTCTAGTTTTAAGACCTCTTCACCTTTTTCGAAAAATACTTATGTAGTACCTACTGTGTTCAAGCACTAAAAGAGTATCTTGGGCTTTCTAAGTACAAGGAGGTGGGTGCTTTACATGACAAATAAAGACCAAGTATTATAGGAGAATACTTCACTAAATGGAATTAAGTTCATAAAGTGGCACAGATTCATTAAAGATTAATTTCATCACCTAACTGGCTACTCATTATGGTGGCTTTTGAAGTCTGGCAATCACTTTATAGACAGCATATTAAAAAGCAGAGACATTACACTGCAAACAATAGTCCGTCTAGTCAATGCTATGGTTTTTGCAGTAGTCATGTATGCATGTGAGAGGTGGACTATAAAGACAGCTGAGTGCCAAAGAATTGATGCCGTTTAACTGTGATGTTGCAAGAAGACTCTTGAGAGTCCCTTGGACTACAAGGAAATCAAAGCAGTCAATCCTAAAGTGAACAACCCTCAAAGTTCATTGGAAAGACTGATGCTGAAGCTATAATACTTTGGCCACCTGATGTGAAGAGCTGGCTCATTGGAAAAGACCCTGATGCTGGGAAAGATTGAAGGCAAAAGAAGAAGGGGGCAACAGAGGATGAAGTGATTGGATGAATTAATCACTGATTAATGAGTAATCTGATTAAATGGACAGGAGTTTGAGCAAACTCCAGGAGAGATGAAGGACAGGGAAGCTTGGCATGCTGCAGTCCACGGGGTCACAGAGTCAGACACAACTTAGTAACTGAACAAAAACAAATCACTTACATGTGGAATCTAAAATATGACACAAATGAACCCATCTGTGAAGCAGAAACAGAGTTACACACATAAAGAACAGACTTAGGGTTTCCAAGGGGGAGCCTGGGTCGGGGAGGAAGGGACTAGGAGTCTGGGGTTAGTAGATGCAAACTGTTACATATAGAACTGAGAAACCAAAATGTTGCTCAGGGAACTCCATTTACTATTCTGGAATTAACCACAACGGAAAAGAAAATAAAAAGACTGTACACATGTATATAACTAAGTCATTTTGCTGTACAGCAGAAATGAACACAACTTTGCAAATTAACTGTGCTTCAATAAAACTTTAATAAAAAATCTCCATGACACTTAAATGCCAACCGTACACTTAAAAACAAAAAGTGCATTGTCAAAGAAATGCAATGCCAAAGAATGCTTAAACTACTGCACAATTGCACTCATCTCAGTCTAGTAAAGTAATGCTCAAAAACCTCCGAGCCAGGCTTCAGCAATACGTGAACCATGAACTTCCAGATGTTCAAGGTGGTTTTAGAAAAGGCAGAGGAACCAGAGATGAAATTGCCAACATCCAGTGGATCATCGAAAAAGCAAGAGTTCCAGAAAAGCACCTATTTCTGCTGTATCAACTATGTCAAAGCCTTTGACTGTGTGGATCACAATAAACTGTGGAAAATTCTGAAAGAGATGGGAATACCAGACCACCTGATTTGCCTCTTGAGAAACCTACATGCAGGTCAGGAAGGACGTCAAGGCTGTATATTGTCACCCTGGTTATTTAACTTATATGCAGAGTACATCATGAGAAACGCTGGACTGGAAGAAGCACAAGCTGGAATCAAGATTGCCGGGAGAAATATCAATAACCTCAGATATACAGATGACACCACCTTTATGGCAGGAAGTGAAGAGGAACTAAAAAGCCTTTTGTAAAAGTGAAGGAGGAGAGTGAAAATTGTTGGCTTAAAGCTCAACATTCAGAAAACTAAGATCGTGGCATCTGGTCCAATCACTATATGGGAAATGGGTGGGAAAACAGTGGAAACAGTGACAAACTTATTTTGGGGGGCTCCAAAATCACTGCAGACGGTGATTGAAGCCATGAAATTAAAAGACACTTACTACTTGGAAAGAAAGTTATGACCAAGCTAGATAGCATATTAAAAAGCAGAGATATTACTTTGCCAACAAAGGTCCGTCTAGTCAAGGCTATGGTTTTTCCAGTAGTCATGTATGGATGTGAGTGTTGGACTGTGAAGAAAGCTGAGCGTCGAAGAATTGATGCTTTTGAACTGTGGTGTTGGAGAAGACTTTGAAAGTCCCTTGGACTGCAAGGAGATCCAACCAGTGCTTCCTAAACGAGATCAGTCCTGGGTGTTCATTGGAAGGACTGATGCTGATGCTGAAACTCCAATACTATGGCCACCTCATTCGAAGAGTTGACTGACTGGAAAAGACCTTGATGCTGGGAGAGATTGGGGGCAGGAGGAGAAGCGACGACAGATGCTGAGATGGCTGGATGGCATCACCAACTCGATGCACATGAGTTTGGGTGAACTCCAGGAGTTGGTGATGGACAGGGAGGCCTGGTATGCTGTGGTTCATGGGGTTGCAAAGAGTTGGACATGACTGAGTGACTGAACTGAACTAAACACTTAAAAATGGCTAACTGTGAATTTTAAGTTATGTGTATGTTTCAACAATAAAATATCACAAAAAACAAACAAAAACTCCCAGAAGTCAGAGCTTGGTCCCTTTTGTACTGTGTCCACACATTAGAGACATTCAATAAATATTTGTTGAGAAAATGGTTGTGATAGGATTTCTGTACCTTTTAAGTTTCTACCTCTGTCACTCTTAATAAAGGCAGTGAGAATATAAACTAAATTTTACTTAGAAGAAATATGTGTCGATGGTACTATGTAACATCAGTCTTGTTCCTATCCTTCCATGTTAATTCAGAAAATCAAGGAAGAAATCCATCTGTCCCAAACTAAAGGCACAAGAAAAGAGCCTCATCTACTGTTTCAATAGGGAAGCAAGGGGGTGGATTGAAGGCAAATTAAGGCTGCCATGGCTGACCAGCTTAAAGTGATTCCTTCTACCAGCAAGATCAGCATATTTATGAATTCTAGTTCATATTCATAGGCAGAGCCCAAAATGTCATACCTAAGATGTGCTTCTACATTCAGTAATGTATTCCCATATGTATTTATTAATAGTTTTAGAATTTACACACAACTTTGCTAAACTGAGAAAGATGGTGAATCCAGTGAACTACCATTTCCTGAGGCCTACTAAGCGAAGCCTTTGATGGTAGGCTTTAAGCATTCACAAATGCACAAATCATGGTTAAGACTGGTCAGTGTACCAGCTTACATGTACCTGACTCGCTGATATTACTTTATGTATGCTAGACAGATAATCCGTTTTCTGACCTTTTTAAACTCACCTCCTTGGTTATCACTGGAGTTTTCTGCAGACTTAGCATTCTTGTTTGCATTTCCTATAAAAGCAAAGAAATATTATGTGAAGAAAGGACATCAATATTTAACTAAGTGTACTGGCAATATTTTTCTTTCAGCCTATGTAGGTTGGGAGGGTAGATTATTCCACAGGAAGTTCTACTTTTTCACTGTTTCTATGAAACATGCCTTGAAATTGTTCATAAATCTAGATCTCTATTACTGGATTATTTAAGACAGAAAACATATAGCTAATGTACACACTTACCTAGTACTTACTATGTGCTAGCCACTGATAAAATAGTTTGGACATGAGGCCACGTGGTTATGAGGAATTTCTACTACTGACTACTCTGCTCTTCTGAGAAGAGCGGACTACCCTTACTATTAACGAGTGCGCAGGTCTTGTACACCAGCACGCCTAACTTCATACAATGGAGAAACGATGAAGTTGCTTAAGGTTTTCACGTAAAGCTGGAAGCATTCTCAAGATAATTCTTTGAATTTTTAACTGCTGCTGCTAAGTCCCTTCAGTCGTGTCCAACTCTGTGAGACCCCATAGACAGCAGCCCACCAGGCTCCCTTGTCCCTGGGATTCTCCAGGGAAGAACACTGGAGTGGGTTGCCATTTCCTTCTCCAATGCAGGAAAGTGAAAAGTGAAAGTGCAGTTGCTCAGTCAGGTCCGACTCTTCGGACCCAAAGAGTGACCCCATGGACTGCAGCCTACCAGGCTCCTCCATCCATAGGATTTTCCAGGCAAGAGTACTAGAGTGGGGTGCCACCGCCTTCTCTGGAATTTTTAACTAGTACCTTAAAATTTGGAAAATGTTTGGAAGAATTCTATGCTTTAGTTAAGCAACTTTTCAGGGTGCATTATTTACCTTGCATCTTTATATAATGGAAGATTAAAGACATATATTACATGGGAGGCAAGCAAGTGTATTACTGTGTACTTTTCACAAAGAAGGCCTCCCCTAAAAAAAAAAACCTTTCAAGTAAAAAGAAAGTAAGCAATAACAATTCTGATGGAGCTATCTTTACTGTGTGAGAAAATTTCTTCCTCTTGCTGGAACCATATTACATTATTCCCAAAAAGCTATGGTGTGAAGATTAAACCTGGAAAAGATCAAGGTCAGTAGACTATATATTTAGATGTATTTAGCAGCAGGTACCGAATAACTGGCAATATTATGAAGGGCTTAAAAATGCCAGGACCTGTGGGGAGCATGTAACCTGAATTAGCCCATCTAATCCCCAAACAATTCTGCGACAGGAACACAACTAGGCAGTGACAGAAGACCACTGGAAGACCTACAGGAGACCCATAGGAGACCACCCAGCTGTGTTTAGTTGCTCCATTATGTCTGACTCTGTGATCCCATGGACTGTTGCCCACCAGGCACCTCTGTCCATGGAGATGCTTCAGGCAAGAATACTGGAGTGAGTTGCCATGTCCTCCTCCAGGGCATCTTCCCAACCCAGGGATGGAATCCAGGTCTCCTGCACTACAGGTGGATTCTTTACCACCTGAGCCACCAGGGAAGCCCATGAGTACTGGAGTGGGTAGCCGATCCCTTTCTCCAGGGGATCTTTCCCATTCAGGAATCGAACCAGGGTTTCCTGCTTTGCATGTGATTCTGGCCACCAAGCCAGTAAGCGGTGGATTCTCAGATGTGGACCAGGCTGTTTGATTCCAAAGTGCATACATGAGAGTGCCAAATCGAAGTGCTGATTTTCTACCACAAACCTGCTTCTGCCCGAATGTTCCCAGTTGTTGCATTGCTGGTTGCTCAACCCTAACTCCAGGAAGTTATGTTTTGAGTCTTCCATCTTCCTCACTCCACCATCCAATCCATTAGCAATGATTTCAGTTCCACACCCCAAGTAGACTCTACCCACTTATCCCCATTATCCCATGTCTTCATCTTTTGCCCAGATTACAACAGCCTCCTCTTTTCCTCTCCCTGCTGTTGTCACTCTTATGACGAATGCTTTCCTTTTTTCTTTTTTTTTTTGGCTTGAGGAAGAAGGCAGAAACTGCCTTCTTTCTAAGAATTTTCTAGTTTTAAGACCTCTTCACTGTTTTTCAAAATATACTTAGGAAGTACCTACTGTATGCAAGCACTGAAATAAAGACTGTCTTGGACAATCTAAACATAAGGAGGAGGATACTCTACATGACAAAAAAAGACCAAGTATTACAGGAGAATACTTCACTAAATGGAATTAAGTTAAGTTCATAAAGTGGCACAGATTCATTAAAAATTAATTTCATCTCCTAATTGGTTACCCATTATGGTGGCTTTTGAAGTCTGGCAATCACCATATAGATAGCATATTAAAGAGCAGAGACATTATTTTGCAAACAAAGGTCCATCAGCTATGGTTTTCCCAGTAGTCACGAATGGATGTAAGTGGGACCATAAAGAAGGCTGAACACAAAGATTTGATGCTTTTGAATGTGGTGCCGGAGAAGATTCTTAAGAGTTCCTTGGACAGTAAGGAGATCAAACCATTCAATCCTACAGAAAATCAACCTCAATATTCATTGGAAAGACTGATGCGGAAGCTACAATACTTTCACCATCTGATGCAAAGAACTGACTCACTGGAAAAGACCCTAATAATGGGAAAGACTGAAGGCAAAAGAAGAAGGGGGCAACAGAGGATGAGGTGACTGGGTGGATTAATCACTGATTAATCAGTGATGTGATTAAATGGACATGAGTTTGCACAAACTCCGGGAGACAGTGAAGGACAGAGAAGCTTGTCACAGAGTCAGACACGACTTAGTGACTAAAGAAGAACAAATCACTTATATGTGGAATCTCTAATATGGCACAAATGAAACTATCTATGAAGTAGAAACAGACACAGACATACAGAACAGACATAGGGTTTCCAAGGAAACTCCAAGGTTTCTAATGGGAGGGAGTCTGGGGTTAGTAGATGCAAACTGTTGCATATAGAAACGAGAATCAAACGATGCTCAGGAACTCCATTTACTATTTTGCAAAAAACCACAATGGAAAAGAAAATAAAAAAGAATGTATACATGTATATAACTAAGTCATTTTGCTGTATAGCAGAAATTAAAACAACCTTGTAAATTAACTGTACTTCAATAAAAAATTAATAAAAATATCTACATGACACTCCACAATATTGTGAATGTATTTAATACCACCTCTACACTGAAAAATGGCTAACGTTGTGAATTTTACTTTATGCGTATGTTTCAACAATAAAATAACACACGCAAAAAAGAAAAACTCCAAGAAGTCAGAGCTTGGTCCCTTTTGTACTGTGTCCACACATTAAAGATACTTAATAAATATTTGTTGAATAAAAGTAGAAAAAACGAGTTCAGTGATAGGATTTGTGCACCTTTTTAAAGTTTCTACCTCTGTCACTCTGTCACTCTTAATAAAGGCAGTGAGAAGATAAACTAAATATCACTTAGAAGACACATGCGTTGATGGTACTATTATTATAACATTAGTCTGGTTCCTCTCCTTCCATGTTAATTCAGAAAATCAAGGAAGAAATCCATCTATACTAAATTAAAAGCAGAAGAAAAAAGCGACATCTACCTTTTCAATAAGGAAGCAAGGGGGTGAAGTGAAATCTAACTAATGGGTGAAATATAAGCAGGGTCTCCTTAGAGTCCACCAAGGTAAATTAAGGCTGCCATGGCTGACCAGTTTAAAATGATTTCTTCCATCAGCAAGATCAGCAGATTTATGAATTCTAGTTCATATTCATAAGCAGAGCACAAAATGTCATACCTAAAAATGTGCTTCAAAACTCAGTAATAAATTCCAGGATTTTTTTTTAAATTAATAGTTCTAGAATTTACTCACAACTTTGCTAAACTGAGAAAGATGGTGAATCCAGTGAACTATCATTTCCTGATGCCTACTAAGGGAAGCCTTTGATGGTAGGCTTTAAGTATGCATAAACGCACCAATCATGGTTAAGACAGGTCAGTGTACCAGCTCATATGTACTGGACTAGCTGATAATAGTTTACGTATGCTAGACAGATAATCCGTTTTCTGACCTTTTAAAACTCACCTCCTTGGTTATCATTAGAGTTTTCTACAGACATAGGATTCTTCTGGCTTGCAGATCCTATAAAAACAAAGAAATATTCTGTGAAGAATAGCCATCAATACTGAACTAAGGGTACTGGCAATTTGTTTCTTTTGGCCTCTGAGGGGTAGAGGGTAGATTATTTCACAGGAAGTTCTACTTTTGCACTGCTTCTATGAAACATGCCTTGAAACTGTTCATAAATCTAGATCTGCATCACTGGATTTTTTCAGACAGAAGACATGTAGCTAATATAACACTTACCAGGTACTTACTATGTGCCAGCCACTGATAAAATAGTTTGGACATGAGGCCATGTGGTTATGAGGAATTTCTACAGACAACTCTGCTCTTCTGAGGAGAGTGGAGCACCCTTACTATTAACTAGTGTCCAGGTCTTATGCACCAGCATGCCTAACTTTATACAATGAGAGAAGATGAAGTGGCTTAGGGTTTTCACGTAAACTTGGAAGTCTTCTTGATATAATTTGTTGAATTTTTAACTAGTACCTTAAAATTTGGAAAAAGTTTTGGAAGAATTCTATGTTCCAGTTAAGCAACTGTTCAGGGTGCATTATTCACCTTGGATCTTTGTATAAGGGAAGATTAAATACATGTATTACATGGGAGACGAGCAAGTATGTTATTGTGTACTTTTCCAAAGGCCCTCCTCATCCCCAAAAGCTCCCAAGTACAAAGAAAGTAAGCAATAACAATTCTGATGGAGCTATCTTTACTGTGTATACAAATTTCTTCCTCTTGCTGGAACCATAATCCATTTATACCAAAACACTATGGTGTGAAGATTAAACCTGAAAAAGATCAAGGTAAGTAGACTATGTATTTAGATGTATTTAGCAGCAGGTAGCAAATAATTGACAATATTACCAAGGGCTTACCACATGCCACACCTTGTGGGGAGCATGTAACCTGCATTGGCCCATCTAACCCCCAAAACAATTCTGCAACAGGAACACAACTAGGCAGTGACAGAAGTCCCACACGAGACCCACAGGGGACCACCCAGCTGTGTTTAGTTGCTCTGCTGTGTCTGACTCTTTGCGATNAAAGCTGGAAGCATTCTCAAGATAATTCTTTGAATTTTTAACTGCTGCTGCTAAGTCCCTTCAGTCGTGTCCAACTCTGTGAGACCCCATAGACAGCAGCCCACCAGGCTCCCTTGTCCCTGGGATTCTCCAGGGAAGAACACTGGAGTGGGTTGCCATTTCCTTCTCCAATGCAGGAAAGTGAAAAGTGAAAGTGCAGTTGCTCAGTCAGGTCCGACTCTTCGGACCCAAAGAGTGACCCCATGGACTGCAGCCTACCAGGCTCCTCCATCCATAGGATTTTCCAGGCAAGAGTACTAGAGTGGGGTGCCACC
Source organism: Neotragus moschatus (assembly GCA_006410615.1). Taxonomy (NCBI): domain Eukaryota; kingdom Metazoa; phylum Chordata; class Mammalia; order Artiodactyla; family Bovidae; genus Neotragus; species Neotragus moschatus. The sequence goes on from SJYA01008703.1 coordinate 19,468, forward strand.
GCCTTCTCTGGAATTTTTAACTAGTACCTTAAAATTTGGAAAATGTTTGGAAGAATTCTATGCTTTAGTTAAGCAACTTTTCAGGGTGCATTATTTACCTTGCATCTTTATATAATGGAAGATTAAAGACATATATTACATGGGAGGCAAGCAAGTGTATTACTGTGTACTTTTCACAAAGAAGGCCTCCCCTAAAAAAAAAAACCTTTCAAGTAAAAAGAAAGTAAGCAATAACAATTCTGATGGAGCTATCTTTACTGTGTGAGAAAATTTCTTCCTCTTGCTGGAACCATATTACATTATTCCCAAAAAGCTATGGTGTGAAGATTAAACCTGGAAAAGATCAAGGTCAGTAGACTATATATTTAGATGTATTTAGCAGCAGGTACCGAATAACTGGCAATATTATGAAGGGCTTAAAAATGCCAGGACCTGTGGGGAGCATGTAACCTGAATTAGCCCATCTAATCCCCAAACAATTCTGCGACAGGAACACAACTAGGCAGTGACAGAAGACCACTGGAAGACCTACAGGAGACCCATAGGAGACCACCCAGCTGTGTTTAGTTGCTCCATTATGTCTGACTCTGTGATCCCATGGACTGTTGCCCACCAGGCACCTCTGTCCATGGAGATGCTTCAGGCAAGAATACTGGAGTGAGTTGCCATGTCCTCCTCCAGGGCATCTTCCCAACCCAGGGATGGAATCCAGGTCTCCTGCACTACAGGTGGATTCTTTACCACCTGAGCCACCAGGGAAGCCCATGAGTACTGGAGTGGGTAGCCGATCCCTTTCTCCAGGGGATCTTTCCCATTCAGGAATCGAACCAGGGTTTCCTGCTTTGCATGTGATTCTGGCCACCAAGCCAGTAAGCGGTGGATTCTCAGATGTGGACCAGGCTGTTTGATTCCAAAGTGCATACATGAGAGTGCCAAATCGAAGTGCTGATTTTCTACCACAAACCTGCTTCTGCCCGAATGTTCCCAGTTGTTGCATTGCTGGTTGCTCAACCCTAACTCCAGGAAGTTATGTTTTGAGTCTTCCATCTTCCTCACTCCACCATCCAATCCATTAGCAATGATTTCAGTTCCACACCCCAAGTAGACTCTACCCACTTATCCCCATTATCCCATGTCTTCATCTTTTGCCCAGATTACAACAGCCTCCTCTTTTCCTCTCCCTGCTGTTGTCACTCTTATGACGAATGCTTTCCTTTTTTCTTTTTTTTTTTGGCTTGAGGAAGAAGGCAGAAACTGCCTTCTTTCTAAGAATTTTCTAGTTTTAAGACCTCTTCACTGTTTTTCAAAATATACTTAGGAAGTACCTACTGTATGCAAGCACTGAAATAAAGACTGTCTTGGACAATCTAAACATAAGGAGGAGGATACTCTACATGACAAAAAAAGACCAAGTATTACAGGAGAATACTTCACTAAATGGAATTAAGTTAAGTTCATAAAGTGGCACAGATTCATTAAAAATTAATTTCATCTCCTAATTGGTTACCCATTATGGTGGCTTTTGAAGTCTGGCAATCACCATATAGATAGCATATTAAAGAGCAGAGACATTATTTTGCAAACAAAGGTCCATCAGCTATGGTTTTCCCAGTAGTCACGAATGGATGTAAGTGGGACCATAAAGAAGGCTGAACACAAAGATTTGATGCTTTTGAATGTGGTGCCGGAGAAGATTCTTAAGAGTTCCTTGGACAGTAAGGAGATCAAACCATTCAATCCTACAGAAAATCAACCTCAATATTCATTGGAAAGACTGATGCGGAAGCTACAATACTTTCACCATCTGATGCAAAGAACTGACTCACTGGAAAAGACCCTAATAATGGGAAAGACTGAAGGCAAAAGAAGAAGGGGGCAACAGAGGATGAGGTGACTGGGTGGATTAATCACTGATTAATCAGTGATGTGATTAAATGGACATGAGTTTGCACAAACTCCGGGAGACAGTGAAGGACAGAGAAGCTTGTCACAGAGTCAGACACGACTTAGTGACTAAAGAAGAACAAATCACTTATATGTGGAATCTCTAATATGGCACAAATGAAACTATCTATGAAGTAGAAACAGACACAGACATACAGAACAGACATAGGGTTTCCAAGGAAACTCCAAGGTTTCTAATGGGAGGGAGTCTGGGGTTAGTAGATGCAAACTGTTGCATATAGAAACGAGAATCAAACGATGCTCAGGAACTCCATTTACTATTTTGCAAAAAACCACAATGGAAAAGAAAATAAAAAAGAATGTATACATGTATATAACTAAGTCATTTTGCTGTATAGCAGAAATTAAAACAACCTTGTAAATTAACTGTACTTCAATAAAAAATTAATAAAAATATCTACATGACACTCCACAATATTGTGAATGTATTTAATACCACCTCTACACTGAAAAATGGCTAACGTTGTGAATTTTACTTTATGCGTATGTTTCAACAATAAAATAACACACGCAAAAAAGAAAAACTCCAAGAAGTCAGAGCTTGGTCCCTTTTGTACTGTGTCCACACATTAAAGATACTTAATAAATATTTGTTGAATAAAAGTAGAAAAAACGAGTTCAGTGATAGGATTTGTGCACCTTTTTAAAGTTTCTACCTCTGTCACTCTGTCACTCTTAATAAAGGCAGTGAGAAGATAAACTAAATATCACTTAGAAGACACATGCGTTGATGGTACTATTATTATAACATTAGTCTGGTTCCTCTCCTTCCATGTTAATTCAGAAAATCAAGGAAGAAATCCATCTATACTAAATTAAAAGCAGAAGAAAAAAGCGACATCTACCTTTTCAATAAGGAAGCAAGGGGGTGAAGTGAAATCTAACTAATGGGTGAAATATAAGCAGGGTCTCCTTAGAGTCCACCAAGGTAAATTAAGGCTGCCATGGCTGACCAGTTTAAAATGATTTCTTCCATCAGCAAGATCAGCAGATTTATGAATTCTAGTTCATATTCATAAGCAGAGCACAAAATGTCATACCTAAAAATGTGCTTCAAAACTCAGTAATAAATTCCAGGATTTTTTTTTAAATTAATAGTTCTAGAATTTACTCACAACTTTGCTAAACTGAGAAAGATGGTGAATCCAGTGAACTATCATTTCCTGATGCCTACTAAGGGAAGCCTTTGATGGTAGGCTTTAAGTATGCATAAACGCACCAATCATGGTTAAGACAGGTCAGTGTACCAGCTCATATGTACTGGACTAGCTGATAATAGTTTACGTATGCTAGACAGATAATCCGTTTTCTGACCTTTTAAAACTCACCTCCTTGGTTATCATTAGAGTTTTCTACAGACATAGGATTCTTCTGGCTTGCAGATCCTATAAAAACAAAGAAATATTCTGTGAAGAATAGCCATCAATACTGAACTAAGGGTACTGGCAATTTGTTTCTTTTGGCCTCTGAGGGGTAGAGGGTAGATTATTTCACAGGAAGTTCTACTTTTGCACTGCTTCTATGAAACATGCCTTGAAACTGTTCATAAATCTAGATCTGCATCACTGGATTTTTTCAGACAGAAGACATGTAGCTAATATAACACTTACCAGGTACTTACTATGTGCCAGCCACTGATAAAATAGTTTGGACATGAGGCCATGTGGTTATGAGGAATTTCTACAGACAACTCTGCTCTTCTGAGGAGAGTGGAGCACCCTTACTATTAACTAGTGTCCAGGTCTTATGCACCAGCATGCCTAACTTTATACAATGAGAGAAGATGAAGTGGCTTAGGGTTTTCACGTAAACTTGGAAGTCTTCTTGATATAATTTGTTGAATTTTTAACTAGTACCTTAAAATTTGGAAAAAGTTTTGGAAGAATTCTATGTTCCAGTTAAGCAACTGTTCAGGGTGCATTATTCACCTTGGATCTTTGTATAAGGGAAGATTAAATACATGTATTACATGGGAGACGAGCAAGTATGTTATTGTGTACTTTTCCAAAGGCCCTCCTCATCCCCAAAAGCTCCCAAGTACAAAGAAAGTAAGCAATAACAATTCTGATGGAGCTATCTTTACTGTGTATACAAATTTCTTCCTCTTGCTGGAACCATAATCCATTTATACCAAAACACTATGGTGTGAAGATTAAACCTGAAAAAGATCAAGGTAAGTAGACTATGTATTTAGATGTATTTAGCAGCAGGTAGCAAATAATTGACAATATTACCAAGGGCTTACCACATGCCACACCTTGTGGGGAGCATGTAACCTGCATTGGCCCATCTAACCCCCAAAACAATTCTGCAACAGGAACACAACTAGGCAGTGACAGAAGTCCCACACGAGACCCACAGGGGACCACCCAGCTGTGTTTAGTTGCTCTGCTGTGTCTGACTCTTTGCGATCCCATGGACTGTAGCCCACCAGGCACCTCTATCCATGGAGATTCTCTAGGTAAGATACTGGAGTGAGTTGCCAAGTCCTTCTCCAGGGGATCTTCCCAACCCAGGGCTGGAATCCACGTCTCCTGCGCTGCAGGAGGATTCTCCACCATCCAATCCATTAGCAATGACTTCAGTTCTACATCCCAAGTAGATCTAGACTCTACCTATTTATCCCCATTATCCCATGTCTTCATCTTTTGCCCAGATTACAAGAGCCTCCTATTTTTCTCTCCCTGCTGTTGTCACTCTTATGATGGATGCTTTACTTTTCTCTTTCTTTCTTTTTTTTTTTTTGACTTGAGGAAGAAGGCAGAAACTATCTTCTAAGCTCTTCACCTTTTTTCAAAAAATACTTATGAAGTACCTACTGAGTGCAAGCTGAAATAAAGAATGTCTTAGACAATCTAGGTACAAGGAGGTAGATGCTTTACTTGACAAAGAAACACTCAAGTATTTTAGCACAATACTATTCTAAATTGAATTAAGTTCATAAAATGGCCCAGAATCATTAAAGATTAATTTCATCTCTAACTGGCTATCCATTATGGTGGTTTTTGAAGTGTGGCAATTATTTTAGACAGTATATTAAAAAGCAGAGACATCACTTTGCCAACATAGGTCCGTCTAGTCAAAGCTATGGTTTTTCCAGTAGTCCTTTATGGATGTGTGAGTGGGACTACAAAGAAAGCTGAGCACCAAAGAATTGACGCTTTTGAACTTCAGTGTTGGAGAAGACTCTTCAGAGTCCCTGGACTGCAAGGAGATCCAACCAGTCTATCCTAAAGGAAATCAGCCCTGAATATTCATTGGAAGGACTGATGCTGAGGCTTAAATTCCAATACTTTGGCCAACTGATGCGAAGAACTGACTCATGTGAAAAGACCTTGACACTGGGAAAGATTGAAGGTGGGAGGGGAAGGGGACAACAAAGGATGAGACGGTTGGATGGAATCATTGACTTGGTGGACATGAGTTTGAGTAGGCTCCAGGACTTGCTGATGGACAGGGAGGCCTGGTGTGCTGCAGTCCACGGGGTCATATAGAGTCGGACATGACTGAGCGACTGAACTGAACTGAACTCAATCACTTTAGAAAGTTCCTCTTATTTGTATTCCCCCTGCAGGCTAAGAACACTTCAGCGCTTGCCTAAGGTTTGACAGATGTTATCTTAGTTCAGTTCAGTTCAGTTGCTCAGTCGTGTCCAACTCTTTGCAACCCTATGAATTGCAGCACGCCAGGCCTCCCTGTCCATCACCAACTCCTGGAGTTCACTCAAACTCACGTCCATTGAGTTGGTGATGCCATCCAGCCATCTCTTCCTGTGTTGTCCCTTCTTCTCCTGCCCCCAATCCCTCCCAGCATCAGAGTCTTTTCTAATGAGTCAACTCTTTGCATGAGGTGGCCAAAGTACCGGAGCTTCAGCTTCAGCATCATTCCTTCCAAAGAAATCCCAGGGCTAATCTTTAGGATGGACTGGTTGGATCTCCTTGCAGTCCAAGGGACTCTCAAGAGTCTTCTCCAACACCACAGTTCAAAAGCATCAATTCTTCAGCGGTCAGCTTTCTTCACAGTTCAACTCTCACATCCATACATGACCACTGGAAAAACCATAGCTTTGACAAGATGGACCCTTGTTGGCAAAGTAATGTCTCTGCTTTAATATGCTATCTAGGTTGGTCATAACTTTACTTCCAAGGAGTAAGCGTCTTTTTATTTCATGGCTGCAGTCACCATCTGCAGTGATTTTGGAGCCCAGAAAAATAATGTCTGACACTGTTTCCACTGTTTCCCCATCTATTTCCCTTATAGTGATGGGACCAGATGCTATGATCTTTGTTTTCTGAACATTGAGCTTTAAGCCAACTTTTTCACTTTCCTCTTTCACTTTCCTCAAGAGGGGTTTTAGTTCCTCTTCACTTTCTGCCATAAGGGTGGTGGTATCTGCATATGTGAGGTTACTGATATTTCTTCCAGCAATCTTGATTCTAGCTTGTGTTTCTTCCAGTCCAGTGTTTCTCATAACGTACTCTGCATAT
>SJYA01008704.1:0-15381 GCA_006410615.1 Neotragus moschatus
CCTGCCCTACATTAGTTAAGGTCAAAGGAAAAAAGGAATTCAGGGACAATCCCTTAAAAATCTTCAAAACAATTTAAAATGATCCATTCCACTGAAATCCCTTAAAAGTTTAGTATAAAGGTGTTGATGAGAGCATTTATTATATACTACTTTCACTAGTGTCAAGAAATAATTATTCCTATCAATTTCTAATGCATTTTTAAAACTACAAGTAGACAGGTCACTTTTATTTTCTCTGACCTTCTTGTCTGTTCAATTCTCTTTTTAGATACGTGAAGACTTACCTATTACCAGACAAAGGCAAAATGGGCAAGAAGAAAACACTTGTAGTGAAGAAAACTTTGAATCCTGTGTATAACGAGATACTGAGGGTACCTACAACCTCTCTATCTAGGAAAATCCCAAATGGTGACCTATGCATTTAAAAGGCCATGTGATCTTGGGTAGTATCTCTGCAGAGGAAGTCAGTCCCCAAGAGAGAAGGAAGTGAATAACCACTTTCTGAGAATCTGCTTTGTATGAGATGACACACCATGACTGCTGTATGCCTTATCTCGTGCATGCCCTCCACACTCTGCCAGGGGTTATTATTATCCGCATCTCACAGATGTGGCAAATGAAGCTTAGGGAAATAAAGGAAACTGGATACACAGATGATAAAGTTGAGCACTGCAGCCAAAACAATCTTATGAAAGCCCAATTCTGATCGTGTTATTTCTCTGCTTAAAATCTTGGAGGACTCCCATGAGCCTTTAGGTCAAGCCCACCCATCTTAACATGCACACTCCTCCCTTGAGAACCTGAGCTCTGGCCTCATCCTTCTACTTTCATCATCTTTCTTCAGGTTACCCTGGTTCCTTTCTGTTCTTTGGAGGAATTACAGTCTCTCACTCTGCTGGGACTTTCTCTTCCTTCAAACTGGGATGTTCTTCCCCACACGTTGTCCCTAACTACTTCCCACAGCCTGAAATGCCTCTTCCTGTGAGAGGTTGTCCTTAACTCCTAAGTTTCCCTGCTGTCTGCTGCCTCAGTCTCTATTTCACAATAGGTGGTGTTGACATTCGGCACTTTAACCGGTGGTTTAACTGTAAATTCCACAAGAGCAGGGATCAACTCTAGGTTGCTTATAAACTGCATACCTTGTGCAAATGACTTAACCCATCTGCACTTTAGATCTGCAAATGGGAGATAAGAATAGTACCTCTCTGGGACTTCCCCAGCAGACCAGTGGTTAAGAATCCGAGCTTCCATTGCAAGGACCACAGGTTCAATCCTTGGTGAAGGAACCAAGATCCTTCCTGCTTCATGATGTGGCCAAAAAGTGTTTTAAATTAATTTATAATAAAAAAAGAATGGTGCCTACCTACCTCAATAGTTGTGAACATTAAAAGAGTTAATATGTGTAAAGTGATGAATATGCATTAGTGTGTGTTAGTCACTTAGTCATGTCCAACTCTTTGTGTCCCCATGGACTGTAGCCCTCCAGGCTCCTCTGTCCATGGTTTTCTCCAGGCAAGGATACTGGAGTGGGTTGCCATCTCCTTCTCCAGGGTATCTTCCCAACCCAGGGATCGAACCTAGGTCTCCTGCACTGTAGGCAGATTCTTTACCACCTGAGCTATAGGTAAGTCAGTAGTATAGTATGCATTCAGTTTAGTTCAGTTCAGTTGCTCAGTCGTGTACAACTCTTTGCGACCCCACGAATCGCAGCACACCAGGCCTCCCTGTCCACCACCATCAGTATGCAAAGTATGCATTAAACACTTAGTAAATGCTGACTCTTAGTACAGTGTCTGGGATAGATACTTTAAAAATGTTTATTGGAAGGAGAGATGGTTGGATAGAGGAGTGGAGAATATACCTCGCTCAGAAGCCCGTGTTCTGTCTTCCTGCAAACTGTCTTATGCTGCCTTAGTCATGGGCAACAGATTATTTAAAACAACAAATGTGAGAAGTATTATTCATTCTCTCTTTCTGAAAATGCTGTCCAAGTATTTGGTTGTCCTCTGAGAAAAAGAGCTGCATTAAATTAATCCTCAGTTATCCATGGGTGAATGAATTGTCTATAGATTTTCTGTAGCAAGTTTTTAATTACAGTTTGACTGTGATATACCTCAGCACCCTTGATATTTCTAGGTCATCTACTTCAACCACGAACTCAGGAAAATCCAGCTCATTTAAATGGTAAACTCAGAGAAAAGCAAGTCTACTACAACCAAAATGGACATTCAAGTAGTATATCATAAAGCCAAGTAGAGATTATTTTTAGATTAGAAAGACTATCATCCCTTCCATAATTATGTATAATCAAGAATTGACTACATTTCAGATTAAAACTGTTAGGATGCCTCCCAAAAAGCAAAAAACAGGTCGATCTTTTCTTGAAAAGTATTTTGTCCTTGCCGAATATCAGTGATTGGAGAGATTGTATATATAGAGAGCAGGTGAAAGATGGGAACGCTTCTGTACTTTCTTTTCAATTTTGTGCAAATCTTGAACTGCTCTAACAATTAGTCTATTAAAAAAATACCTTGTCCTCAGGTAGAAAACAGACCATTGGATTAAGCTTCATTTGTATTTTTAGACTGAATTGGATTCCTGTTATATCTAGTTAGAAGTAAAAACATCCAGTAAAAATTGAATAATTGGCTTTTGTTTTTAGAGAGCTATTACCAACTATGATACTTGAGCCATGATTTGCTTTTCCAGAGAGGGAAAGAAAAATCAGCTTTTGTGAAAGATGGATTTTAGCTCTTTGAAACAAGACACTTAGAATAAGATGACTTTGCAGTATTTTTGAGACTTGAAACCCAACAGATGAGAAAATCTGATCTACACAGAGGACTTTATCTTCACCTCTATGTCATAACTTTGGCCTAAAATAATATTATTTACCCCTTTAATTTCCTTCTTTGAACTGCAGTATAAAATCGACAAGCAAATCTTAAAGACACAGAAGCTGAACGTGTCTGTTTGGCATCGAGATACATTTAAGCGCAATAGTTTTCTAGGGGAAGTGGAACTTGATTTGGAAACTTGGGACTGGGACAACAAGCAGAATAAACAATTGAAGTGGTACCCTCTAAAGCGGAAGGTAAGTTTGGAGCTTTTTGTTTGGTTTGGTGGTTTGGGGCCTGGGATTCAGGAGAGAGCTGCTATAAGATTCCATTTTCATTCAGAATGCTTATCCATTGTTTGAGATCCTCATGTCTTTTCACTCTGTCCAATAAATCTCATAGGCTCCGTTCTATGTTTTGTAGTCCTTCTTCCCCTACCTAATCTTTGGGCTGGCTAGTTTCTACTGACTTATCTTTTAGTTCAATAATTTTCTTATCTGCTGTGTCTAATCTAGTATCTATCTAATATCTAGATGGATATCTATGGGTTCTCAGTTATTACACTTTCAGATTTATATTTTCACTGACTTTTATAGATTCTATTTCTCTGCTACAATTCTTTATCTTCTCAGTAACTTTATGAATTTATTAATGAAAGTTACTCAAAGTATGTATCTGAAAACTCCTATATCTTAAACATTTGTGAGTCTCGTCTAATTTCTATTCTTTGGTCATTTGGCCCTTTGTTCTGGTATGCCTGTTCACTTTTTTATTGCACGATGGACACTGCATGTGAAAAATTCTAGGGATAATTTGAGAGGGTTTACTTTTGCATTTGACACACAGAGAANTCTTTATGAATTTATTAATCAAAGTTATTCAAAGTATGTATCTGAAAACTCCTATATCTTAAACATTTGTGAGTCTCATCTAATTTCTATTCTTTGGTCATTTGGCCCTTTGTTCTGGTATGCCTGTTCACTTTTTTATTGCACAATGGACACTGCATGTGAAAAATTCTAGGGATAATTTGAGAGGGTTTACTTTTGCATTTGACACACAGAGAAAGGACGCACTGCTTCAATCTAGCCTGGTAACGAACTGATGAGAAGCTGGGGTTCAGCTTTCACGTGGTCTGATCTCATTTTTCTTTGCCCATGTTTCTAGGCTGTGGCCTTTCATGGGCTCCAACTGAAAACCTAGGTAGTAGTTTGGAGATTTTAGCATGTATCCAACTTGGCCCCAAAATATGCATTTCTAACAAATTCTCAGGCATTGCTGATACTGCCGGCCTGGGGACCATACTTTGAAAACTATCGGTCTAGAGTGTTTTCTGAGACCATCTCTCCTTAGCTGGCCAAATTTTGCCTCCCCAGCCCTGTGAGAGGCTGTGCTCAGCTGCTTAGCCTCTTTCTGCTAAATTTGTTGTACCCTCAATTAGCACTACTCACAATGCAGCTAATGCCTTGAAGTGGAAAGAAAGAATTTCAGGCTACAACAGCTTATCCATTTGAACCCTATCTATCTTAATAATTCTTCAGCACCTTCAAATATATTTGTTTAATCCAGTTTTTTGTTGTTGTTGTTGTTCTCAATGTGAGAGTTATTGTGATACATACAATTGATATAAACTGTTAAGTATCTATACAGTAAAGCCATTCTACTTAAGGAATGGTTCCAAAATACCACATCAAGGTCACCTGAAGCTCTTATTTCTAGGTCTACCCAAGACTTGCTAGTTAGCAATTTCTCAGAAGTTATCAAAAGCATCTCATTTTTAGCTTCCTTCTGTTATGTTTCTGAAATATAGCCCTGTTTTGGCAATAAGGCTCTAAAAGACCAGAATTTGAAAGGAAAACCACCTGTTCTATAATAAATACACATTTTAAAAATTTTATTTATTTATTTTAATTGGAAGCTAATTACTTTACAGTATTGTGGTGGTTTTCGCCATACATTGACCTGAATCAGCCATGGGCATACACTGTAATGTACACTGTACATTTTACATTGTAAAGTGATTGTTCAGTTTTTGTTGTTCGTACAGGCGTCTCCTCATCTGGTCTAAAATAATTAGGTTAATGCAGCTATGAAAACGTATTTTTTGTCCCCCACCCGTACCCCGGCTCTTCCTACTCCTTTAAANTGGTTTTCGCCATACATTGACCTGAATCAGCCATGGGCATACACTGTAATGTACACTGTACATTTTACATTGTAAAGTGATTGTTCAGTTTTTGTTGTTCGTACAGGCGTCTCCTCATCTGGTCTAAAATAATTAGGTTAATGCAGCTATGAAAACGTATTTTTTGTCCCCCACCCGTACCCCGGCTCTTCCTACTCCTTTAAAGAAAGAAAATACAGATAAGTTGTGTTATGCACTGGCTGGATCACTAACAAAAATATATGTATTTTTATAAAAATCTAAGCATTTCAGAATACCTTTCCCATCTCCAAGAAACCCCTTCTGATTTCTCTGAACTGAAGGACTTAAAATGTGTTCTGGGCACCTTGCAGAGTTTTCCTTGTAGCCTTCCCAGAAATCAAAGCAACAGTCCATCTGTGATGGGGAGGTAAGTTTCAATCCAGAGCACTCATGAATGATACCTAAGCTCAGAAATGAGGCAGATACAGCTCTGTAACAGAGCACGAGCAAACGGGGTGAATGGTTTGTGTCTCAAACCTGCTGACATGCCTTCATTTTCCAGACGGCACCAGTTCCCCTTGAAGCAGAAAACAGAGGTGAGATGAAGTTGGCTCTCCAGTATGTCCCAGAGCCAATGCCTGGTATGTACTGATTTTCTGTCCAGATTCATGGCCTTACCTTAGCCCTCCCCTCTCCAAGGATTTCTTTGAGTTCTATGTTGTTGTTTTTTTAATTTTCAAAGGTAAAGAACTAAATTAACTTACTTAGTAAGGATCCAAATGAGTCAATCCACACTTGTAAACTAGAAAATTTCTTTAATTGTGGTCAAAACACATTATATATATATATATATATATGTATATAAAACCCCACATAACATGAAATTTTTCTTAACCATATTTAAGTGTGTGATTAGTTGTGGTTGTTGTGTGCTCACTCAGTTGTGTTCGATTCTTTGCGATCCCATGAACTCCACCAGACTCCTTTGTCCACGTGATTCTCCAGGCAAGAACACTGGGTGGGTTGTCATCTCCTCCTCCAGGGGATCTTCCTGACCCAGGGACTGAACCCTCTTCTCCTGCATTGACAGGTAGATTCTTTACCACTGTACCTCCTGGGAAGCCCATTAGCACTATTAAGTATCTTTACAGTAATGTGAAGCATGTCTCTGGACTTTTTCATCTTGTATGTCTGAAACTCTATACCCATTAAACCACAACTCTTCTCTTGCCCTTCCTTCCAAGAGCCCCTTCCTGGTAACCACCATTATATTTTTTCTGTTTCTTTGAGAAAAATACTCATTTTTTTTCTCAGCCCAGTTTACAGCCCTTGTTTTAACTTTGGCCTCACTCTCCCCAATCTACACAGTGTAAATGGCCTTTCCTGTGTAGTGCTGTGATACAGATGGAACTGGAATAGATTTTTTTCCCCCACGGATGGAAATTAAAAGAATTCATATTAAGCCCCTAAGAGATTAGAGCTCATTTGTTCTCTACTCTCAAGATCTCATTAGGGTAGAAAGTTTTTTCTTCAAAATTACTGCATTGCATCCTTGATGTTGGAGCCTCGGGTCTTCAGCACAGTTAAGGAGCAAGAGGCTGTCAGGAAATGAGTGCTAACCTCGCTCTCATTTCTCACACAGTTCCCTAAGTTACTCTCCTTAAGAATTCATATGAGGGACATCCGTGGTGGCCCAGTGGCTAAGCTTCTGTGCTCCCAATGCAGGGGGCCAGGGTTCGATCCCTGCTTAGGGAACTAGACCCCACGTAACCAACTAAAAGTTTGCATGGCACAACTAGAGAGCATGAATGCTGCATCTAAGACCCAGCACAGCCAAATAGATAAATAAATAGAAATAAACGCTTCTTGAAGGTAGTGGGATGACAGAAATGATGGTGAGGGGAGTGATTAAACAGAGAAAGGCATTCCAATTCAGCTTTAAAAAAAGAGAGAGAGGACAAGCAAAACATATCTTTAGGCCACATGGCACCCAAACTGTCATCCTGTTACATCTGGATCTTTTTAAAAGACAGATTCTTTTCTATATAATCTGTATCCTATCATTTATGGTCAACATACATAGAAATTCTGCTTGTCTCATTTCCCATTTTCCCCATGATTACTTTTTGCTGAGGGAAGGGCAGGAGACCCACATGTGATGGACTCCAGCTTGTCTGAGTTTTTGCTCCTATAATAGTTTCTTCTCCCTGGAATGGTTTCCTCTTCCCCTAAACCTATTCAAGTCTTTAGATGAAATCCCATCTCCTCCGCAAAGCTTTTCCTGAATGCATTTACCCTCACTGATCACATCATCTTCTAGATCGTCACAGTAATAACTTGGCATTTCATTCTATATTACATTTTACTGCCTTTATTGAGTTTCTGTCTCTAGCTTACCTGTAAGCATTTCCCAAGCACATAGAGTTCTTGCATTCCTTGTATATCCAACAGCATTCCTAGCACAGGGCTGAGCATATAATAGATGCTCATTAAACACTGATTGCTTGACAGATTGGGTTCACCCGTCCAGAAAAACCTGGGATGGCAAAGAGTCAGATACAACTGAGAGATTAACACTTTCACTTTTTTCCCTCCACGTGGAATGTGCACCCAACCTATATAGAAACTTCAGACTAAGGCCAACTTCTCAGCAATTTCCTTCTATAATATTGGCTCTTACATGTGTCTATACAATACTCCTATAAAATGCATAACTACTTTTACCAAGAGTGACTATACCTAAACCAGTACCTGTTTTGGTTACTTCCTACTCAAATTTGTTTAAATGCCTCCTATGAGCACTGATTGATAATGGTATTAATATTTGAAAAGTGTATGCATCTCACTGAGTACTTTTGAACATAACTATAAATGAACGATTCACATACTTAATATCTGTAATTGATCTTGTTGAACCAAGCAAGACCCAGAAACAACGATGTAACATTCTGTATTTGCAATAAATTATTTTTATAGAGCTACTTGAGCTCAATACATCCAGACTACGAAAGATGTAATTAAGAATAGATATAATCATTTAGGATCATATCATCAAGCACTCAGTCACATCGCTGTGCCAGACCATTTTTAGATTGGCATCTTGGGAGGCAGTACTGCCAAGAGAGGAATGGCAGTGGAGTTTCACTTTCTCTCTCTTTTTCTGTTATAGGTAAAAAACTTCCTACAACTGGAGAAGTGCACATCTGGGTGAAGGAATGCCTCGATCTACCACTGCTAAGGGGCAGCCATCTAAATTCTTTTGTTAAATGGTACCAGCTTCGATAGTTCTGCCTCCCTTAGTTCCACAATGAGCTGGCCTTTGCCAATTGGTTTTAATTTTCTCTAACTGTGATGCTGAAGTTCATCATTCATAGTATAAATGAAATAATTTGAGCCAGTGGTGACACAAGCTAGAAGGATCTCTGACATGAACCCCTGCAAGGCTCCATTTAGTTTAAGAGGGAATGTGTACAATAGGAGGTACATCTGCTGGTGAGGACAATATTCAGTACCAAAGAGTTTATGAAGCAGCTAATGGTGATACCACACCCCTTGTATCATTTGTCAAACATCTGTATTGTGGCCTATTTGCAAAAAAGCCTTTTGCGTCAGCCTGTGAATATCTGGAAGTTATCTGATAAACAGATCCATACTAATAATCAACTCATAAGAGCTTGAAACAGTTTGGGTTTTTAAGTTGCAAACCTTTTTCTCAGTTATAATGTAAATGCCTAGCATCTAGAAAATAGTAACTAAACAGATGTTATTGTGCTGTCCTGACTCTCTCTAACTAATTTTATCTATATAGATTTTATCAGAAGATGAGTTATAGCTACTTAAGTTTATATGACATTATTTAGGATTTTTGCTATACATATTCTTCATAGATGTCAACTGGTAAGCTTTTCAGCTCAAGTCAATCTCCCATTCCAGGACTAGGCCCAACTCTTCTTGCCTTTACAAGAGGCATGGTAGGGTAAATTAATTTCAATTATTACCATAAATTATATGTAAAGAATCACAAATATGTAATATAATTTATTCCCAAAGTCAAATCTAGGGAATTGGAGAGGTTTCTTTTCTTTTTCAATTCTGTACAAGACTAATTTCTTAGGCTCTCACAGATAATCAGGAGTAGATTTTAGAGGAATCCTCAAACAGTTGCTATATAGTAAATGCTAAATGTAGGTACTGAACTAAGTTGTTTGCTTAATCTGTAATTCTAATATTAACCTAATGAGGTAGGCATCACCATTCCCATTTCATAGATGAGGAAGAGAGTGTCTGAGAAATTAAGTCAATTTCCCATAATACACAGCCAATAAGTAGCAGAGCCAGGACTTCCTCAAAGCAAGTCTGGTCCACTCTAGTGCATGATCTTGTCAGCAGAATGCCCACCATTACCATCTCTCTCTGTTCTTTTTTCTTCCATTTCCTTTTGCCAGTCCTCAGTAACTGAAGCACACTAAAAGAGTGAGAGTTTGCTGTCTTACTCACATGCTTTCCCGGGAATGTTTCCTTTTGTAGTACCATCCTTCCAGATACAAGTAGGAAAAGTCGCCAGAAGACGAGAGCTGTGGGGAAAACCACCAACCCTGTCTTCAACCACACCATGGTCTATGATGGGTTCAGGCCTGAGGATCTAACAGAAGCCTGTGTAGAGCTTACTGTCTGGGACCATTACAAATTAACCAACCAGTTTCTGGGAGGTCTTCGGATTGGTTTTGGAACAGGTAACGTGTTACATTTTTAATTTTCCATGAGTCTAATGCTTCTGGAGACACTAGAGGTTGGTCGGTTTGCATCTTCCTAATGAAAACAGGTACTCTATTTCTGTTAAGTGTGGTGAAATGAATGAGTGAAGGAATGTCAACTTGTGTGCCAGGGACTCTAGATATGAAGACTAACAGGATGCTGTGTTTGTCCACACAGAGCTTAAGTTATTGTGGTGGAAACCAGAAAAGCCTTCATCATACCCTTTCCTGAAAAACCGTTTATGGCCCTTCATGGCTAAACATATGCTTTGCATAATAACAGTAGCCAACATTTATGGAGCACTGGTCACTGTACCGAGTGCCTTCTTTGCTTTATTGCATTTGATCCTCAGAAGTTCTATGAGTTATTTCTAATGTTATACCCAGAGACACTGATGTTCCAAGAAATTAAGAAACAGAGCTAATAAATGGCAGAGCCAAGATTCAAAATTGAGTCTGTTAGACACTAAAGCTGTACCTACACTTTCTTAGAGATCACCTACTGTTGTTTTCAGCCCAATGCTGGAATCCTCCCTACTGTTCCATTATAGACCTGATAGATTTTCATCTACATTTTATATGGTCTATTACTCTGAGAGTAATGAGAATAATCCCAGTTGTGGAGAGTTCCATTATCAGACATCTCGTATGATTAAACAGATCTTTTCTTCTGTTGAGTCCCAGCCCTACTGGTGATATTACAACTCTTCCTAGCTGTCTCCATTGGTGATTATAATTGGGGAATGACTCAGTTTTTCCCCAATGAACTATTCCCTTCTAAATGCAAAGCTTCCCTTTTTTGTCCAGGTAAAAGCTATGGTACTGAAGTGGATTGGATGGACTCTACTTCAGAGGAAGTGGCTCTCTGGGAAAAGATGGTGAAGTCTCCCAACACTTGGATTGAAGCAATCCTGCCTCTCCGAATGCTGTTGATTGCCAAGATTTCCAAGTGAAGTCAAAGTCCATGGGCTCCTCCACTGAAAACCACCAGACAGGTGGAATCCGATCTTGTAGGCAGAGATCCTCACTTTCCATCTGTTGCCTGGAACAAACGCTACATAGCATGTTAAAGTCAACCCACACATGCTTCTTTGGTTACAGGACTAAAAAACTTAAATAATAACAAAATGTGTAACTTAATTTGTGACTGCAACCTTAAAAGAAGATGTTTGAGAAAGCTAATAAAAGCAAAGCATTGCTGCTGCTTCAAAGAAAAAGCTGCCAAAAAAATATTAAATGTTGTTAATAACCAAAAGTTTCCAGTTTGCTATCATGTGTTTCAAACCACAAAAGGGTTAGGAAGGTCTCCCACTTGATCACTGAAAACCCTTGCAGGAACTGAAAAAATGTTGGTTGTTGAGGAGTGACTCAAAGATATTCCTATGAGCAGGAGGGAAAAAAATTTGAATATCGTGAAGATAATTTGTTCATAAGAAAACTATTCACTCTGTAGCCTCTATTGAAATATGGAATTCCATGTTAGGGCAATGAGACTGAATTTACTGCATGTATTTTTGCTTTGAGAAGTGTTCCCTTTTCCCAATGTTTAAAGTCTTATGTGCTTTGGTGCCACCCATTGGCCAGAGGTGAAATTAAGTTTTTGGCTTAATTTTCTCCTAAGTTTCAAGCCTGTATTTTATAATAGGGTACCCATATATAAAACAAAGAACAAAAACTTTGCATATATAAGATTCTGTTTTCCTTACAACTCTACTATATGAAGCAGCATGATAGTGGTCACAAACATGATTTGCGATAAAGTTTTAATTAGAATGTAAATTGTTAAATTATACTGTCCTTCCTATGTATGTATAATTTTCATAAAGTATTTTGTAAAAACCCTTAGAATAAATTATTATATGATTTAATGATATTTTCAAAGTAATCTGACTTCTTATTTTAAATGAAATACTTTATGTTCGGAATCTTAAAGTCCAGGACTTCTCTAGTGGTCTAGTGCTTAAGTCTGCCTGCCAATGCAGGGGACACAGGTTCGATCCCTGGTCTGGGAAGATGCCACATGGCATGGGACAACTAAGTGTGTGTGCCACAACTCCTGAGCCCGTGCATCTTAGAGCCATGCTCCACAACAAGAAAAGCCACTGAAATGAGAAGCCTGAACCCTGCAATAGAGTAGCCCACACTCATCACAACTAGAGAAAGCCTGCACGCAGCAGTGAAGACCCAGCACAGCCAAACATAAATAAATAACAAGTATTAAAAACTTCTTTTAAAGAAGGAATTCTAGAATCTAAATTCACATGCCAGGCTAAAGAACTTTTGGGCTAATATTTCTCCAAAGTCTTTGCTGCAACTCTGGGCATGATTTTCTCTAAACTGGAAGCTTCAGCTATGTTACCAAGAGTAGAACTTTTTATGTTTTAGAAGTAGCTGAAAGCTTTGAAAGTAAGTTGTCATTTATTCTTAAAGTTTTCCATAAAGACATTGTTGGGTCATTTAAAACACGAATCATCATTCCCTGTTAGAACTCCACTAGCTCATCATTCCCAAAACAAGCTGATGAGGGCTCAGCAGGTAAAGAATTTGCTTGCAATGCAGGAGATACAGGAGATATGAGTTCAATCCCTGGGTCTGGAAGATCCCCTGGAGGGGTATATGGTGACCCAGTCCAATATTCTTGCCTGAAAAATCACAGAGAAGCCTGCAGCCCATGAGGTCAAAAAGAGTTGGACATGACTGAACAACTAAGCACTCAGGCCGGGGAAGCCTAGATGGTGACAAGATAGTGTGATCTTAAGTATCTAACAAATGTCATTGAAAACAGCTCCAGTGCTTGCCTCTTCCCCCAAACAAATGCTAGAACCTTTGACCCACTGGCCAGTCAAAGCAACTAACCTAGAACAACACCCTTGCTCCATTGTCTCTCGAGGTCTTTTAGGAGGTTGTTTATCTAGTTTTATTTCCTCTTCCTGTTCTAACTGCGGACGCTAGACACACACCTCCGAGGCTGGCCTGCAACCACAGCAGAAGTACAGACCCTGTTTCAGCCTCTGTCACTTCATACTACAAGCTACTTTCTCAGCCATTTTTTCCCCCAGTTACCTTCTCAACCATCTGCTAGCATCTAGCCATCTCAGAAGCACTAATGAGATTGTTTCTAGTATCTCCCCATCCAGGGCTAGGACTGCCTGCCTCCCCTAGCCCCAGATTTGCAAAACACCAAAGTGGACAACAGAGCCATCCTTGCATCTACCCAAAGAACTTCCAACTGCCTCAGGACGTCCAGGAAGATTTAGTGTCACTTCCCCCCCCCCAAAAAAAAGAAATATAAATCTTTAATCTCACCTGGCTATAAGACAAAGTCTAAATGGTATTTTCATACATTATAAAGTGTGGGCCACCTGAATTCTTCAGTGAACTCAGGTTGGTAGACTTTTGATTCAGTGGGATTTTTTGGCAAAGTCCCTGCTGAAAATTTTCATTTTCTTAAATTAGAGGTGTTTCCTTGGACTGGATGTCTTAGGGCTCTTTTCCTCTTTTTCAGAAACCCAATCAGAAATAAACCTAAATACACTAGGTTAGTGTATGACAATTTGTTAGTATGTGTGACTTTAGGGACTCATGGGTGAAACATGAGTTCCCAGGAACTCCAATACTGCCTCTTTCTTCCTTGGTGGTGGTGGATCAGCCCCTAAGTAATGTCTGACTCTTGCAACCCTATGACTGTAGCCCACCAGGCTCCTCTGTCCATGGGATTTCCCAGGCAAGAGTATTAGAGTGTGTTGCAGTTTTCCTTTTCCAGGGGATCTTTCCAACCCAGGGATCAAACCCGCATCTCCTGCATTGTTGATGGTCTCCTGCATTGCAGGAGGTTGCTTTTACTGCTGAGCCACCAGGGAATCCCAACTTCCTTGGGAGTAGGAAATAGCACCACAGAAAGCTCCAACATCACAAGCTCTCAGCTAAAGCACTCCTCTTTCCTAGGTTCAGCTTGAGAGAACTTTGGGAGAAACTGGCTGAGCTTGGGTCATGTCCTCACCTGCTGCACCGCTCAGAGTGGCCAGGAATGGATAGGGTAAGCTTTTATGATTGGTCCTACCTGAGTTATGTCTCCACCCTGTGGCCAGGGAGAAGTGATCCATTTTCAGAAGAATGGGGTGTTATATAGACAGGCACTGGAAAAATCAAGAGCTAGGTAGCCATTGCAATTTGTATCCCCCTCTGGTGAAAATGGCAACCTACTCCAGTATTCTTGCCTGGAGAATCCCGTGGACGAAGGAGCCTGGTAGGCTACAGTCCATGGGGTCGCAAAGAGTCGGACACGACTGAGCGACTTCATTCTGGTGAAAATACTTCCAAATTCCATTATTTTAAAAATGAAGTAATATTTCGAAAAGTCACTGCTGGTTTTTCCCAGAGAAGCCAACATTTCCACACCCTCCATGACTGCTGCAGCTTCTAAATAGGTGGTAAGGATCCTAGGAACTGCATAACCTGGTCACATGGCCTTGGCATCCACCAAAGCATGATTACTGTTAGCCTAGGGTCACTTCTAGGGAAGTTACATGGACTTCTTTGCATATCTCTCATCCATACTCACCATCTAGGTTTAAAAGTCCCTCAACATTNTAGGTGGTAAGGATCCTAGGAACTGCATAACCTGGTCACATGGCCTTGGCATCCACCAAAGCATGATTACTGTTAGCCTAGGGTCACTTCTAGGGAAGTTACATGGACTTCTTTGCATATCTCTCATCCATACTCACCATCTAGGTTTAAAAGTCCCTCAACATTTGCCTTCTCCTGTGTTCTTCTTCCCATTCTGATTTTGGGATTGCTCTCCCATCTCTACCCACTCCTAAACTCATTCACTAATTTCCCTAGTTTGTTTTACAAAACAAATGCTCCCACTCATGTGATCCAGTCACACACATTCCTTCCACTTCTTTGGCTGACTTGTTCCAAAAGAACTGCCTCTCCTTCAGCCTTAAAAGAGAAGACTCTCACTCTCCATATTCAGCACTTCAGTCAGGATGTGGGATCAGACTTCAGATCACTGCACCCCTGTTTTTATTCTTTGAGAAGAGTAGTATGTCTAACTTATCCATGATTCTGTTAGCAGTTATAACACCTAATAGCCATTTTTCTATTATTTGTCCCTACCATTTTACTGTAGTCATCTTAAGAGCCAGGACTACAAACCTTGGATATAACAGTTTCTCAGCATAAGAATTGAATGTATGAATGAATGAATGAGTAAACAATTGAATGAATGATGAACTAAAGACCATGGGCTTTGGTATCAAAAAGATCTGGATGTGAATTCTGTCTCTATTACTCTCTGAGTGACTTGGGACAACTTGCTTAACCTCTCTGTGTCTTAGTTTATTTGTTCTCTGCCAACTATGAAATGTGGATCAAAATGCCTATCTTTCAAGAATATTGTTAGAATTACATGAAGAAAGATGTACAAATGCCTAATATCACATAAGGTATATAGGGCTTCCCCAGTGGCTCAGATGAAAAAGAATCTGCCTGCAATGCAGGAGACCTGGGTTCAATCTTTGGGTTGGGAAGATCCCCTAGAGAAGGAAATACAACCCACTCTTGCTTGGAGAATTCCATGGACAGAGGAGCCTGGCGGTCTACAGTCCATGGGGTCACAAAGAGTTGGACATGACTG
>SJYA01008708.1:0-12567 GCA_006410615.1 Neotragus moschatus
AGATTTGTGCAATGACAGCAGAAATAGAAATTATTAGAACTATAAAAAACGATCATTTGGAATGTAATTCTAAGTGACTTTAAATTTGTAACTATTATAATTACAGATAACAAAGCTAAATGTGTTTCTTGGCAGGTGACCTGCCCACTCATATCCCAGGAGGAAGTGGGTTGGTGTGAATTGGCATAGTGCCCAGAAGAGATTGGCAGGTCAATGTTTAATAAGGACAACAGAAAAAGAGCTAAAATCAGGACTGAGAGATTTCACTTTAAGATTCCTAGACTAAGGTCTTCTCCTATCTGTAGAAACTAGCATTTCATAGCAAAAGCATGTGAAAATTTGTATGCATACATAGTATTTGTAGTTTGTATCTGTTTAAATGGCTCAGCAGTAAGGACTCTGCCTGCAATGCAGGAGATACACAAAATGCAGCTTCAGTTCCAGGGTCTAGAAGATTCCCTCAAGGAGGAAATGTCAATCCACTCCAGTATTCCTGCCTAGGAAATCCCATGCACAAAGGAACCTGGCAGGCTATAGTTCATGAGGTCACAAATAGTTGGATGTGATTGAGCGACTAAGCACTCAAACTGACTTTTAGGAAAACCACACAGCTTATTTTATTATTATTATTAATTTTTTTTTACACAAGAAAAGCTTTAGTTTTATTCATTTATAAGTCAAAGAGTTGCTTTAATAATTGTGAAAGAGAACTATGTGTACCAATGAGTACTTACACTCCAGATGACAGAATTCATGTTAGGAAAGAAACACTGTGGCTCCCAGCACTATGATAACAAGCACCAGAAACCAACTAGCTTCTCATTCAAAATAATACAACTTTTGGAAGAATTTTGAAACAAAAACTTTCCCCTTCTTGGCTAAAACAATGGAAGTTATAATATTCATTACTTTAAAAATGTTCACAACGTTAGAGTTGTGAGTTAAGTTTTATTTGTGACAATATGAGGACTGCAGCCCAGGAGACAGCACAGCTCTGAGAAACTACATCAAAGAGGTAGGGGCAAGGCATTACATAGGCTTTTTTTTTTTTTTTTTCATAAAGGGAGAATACATTTAATCAAGCACATATTTTTCCAGAAATTTTCTGCTGGTCTCCTGAAACTTTTTGCAAGTCAAGGTTAACAGTCATCACTATTAAGGGTTTTAGCACTTTTCTAAAAGTGAAGAAATATAAGCATTGGGCTCATAAAATCAGCTCATGAGAATATCTAGCTATCTGAAGACATGTCTTGCCAGTTTTTCCCTAAGCACAGAGTGCCTCATATCTTCTCTTTACCCTGGGAATGTTAAAGGTCAGAGCTGCAGTAGCATATGATGCAGAGGTAGATGTCGAGCACACATGGCAAATGTCAATTTGTTGTTGACAGGTACACCTCATGGTTACAAACTTGACCATACTTTGGGAGGCATTTTATAACCATTTCATCCCATGGTGCAGGAAGGCTCATTCCTAGGTCTGGCGAAGATTTTGCAGAGAAGCCACTCAATATACTGTTACTGAACCAGATCTTCTCAACAATAATCAAAGGGCTCTGGACCAACCAGTCTTAGTGAATTTGTGATAGACCAGGAAATTTTCCTTCTTATTGAATCCTCCCATATCTAGAGTTACACTATTATAGACATTGATCACATACAGAGCTATATATTTAATCAATTGAGTCAACTCAACTGTGAGCATGTGTGTGTTTAGTTGTGTCCAACTCTTTGAGACCACGTAGACTGCAGCCTGCTAGGCCCCTCTGTTCATGGAATTTTCCAGACAAGAATACTGGAACAAGTTTCCATTTCCTTCCCCAGGGGATCTTACCAACCCAGGGACAGAACCTGCATTTCCTGCATTGGTAGGCAGATTCTTTACCATGTCACCACCTGGGAAGTCCTCAAGTCACTTAGTCATCTTTTTTTTTTTTCCCTTTGGAGGTTCAGTCACACATTTGGTAATACAAGAAAAAATAGTCTTGTAGAATAGGCAAAATACAAATAGCATAGTCAATAACATTAATGGAGTTATGAATAAATATTTAAGCCAACATATTCCCAAATTACAGAGTTTTAAAGAGATAACTAAGAATAGGGAGTGGGTCACTTAAAGGCAGAAATACAACTTTTCATATGGTTCATTAAACATGTTATATTAGAAGATTCATTGGGTATAAAAATACAGCATTCAGTTTGAATTATGGCATAAGAGCCTCCCTGAGATGCTGTAAGGATATCAAGGGTTATGCAATTTTGTAGTATGAAAAGGCAAAAAGATATGACACTGAAAGATGAACTCCCCAGGTCAGTAGGTGCCAATATACTACTGCAGAAGAGTGGAGAAAAAACTCCAGAAAGAATGAAGAGACAGAGCCAAAGTGAAAACAACAACCAGTTTTTGATGTGACTGGTGATGAAATTAAAGTCTAATGCTGTAAAGGACAATATTGCATAGGAAACTGGAATGTTAGGCCCATGAATCAAGGCAAATTGGAAGTGACCAAATAGATGGCAAGAGTGAACATCAGATTTTAGGAATCAGTGAACTAAAATGAACTGGAATGGGTGAATTTAATTCGGATGGCCATTATATCTACTACTGTGGGCATGAATACTTTAAAAGAAATGGAGCAGGCTTCATAGTCAACAGAAGAGTCTTAAAGCAGTACTTGGGTGTGATCTCAAAAATGACAGAATGATCTCCGTTAATTTCCAAGGCAAAGCATTCAATATCACAGTAATCCAAGTCTATGCCCCTACCACTAATGCCAAAGAAGATGATTTTAAATGGCTCTATGAGGAACTAAAAGATCTTCTGGAACTAACACCAAAACCGATGTCCTTTTCATCGTAAGGGACTGGAATGCAAAAGTAGGAAGTCAAGATATACCTGGAGTAACAGGCAGGTTTGGCTTTGGAGCACAAAATAAAGCAGGGCAAAGGCTAACAGAGAGTTTTGCCAAGAGAACACACTGGTCTTAGCAAACGCAAGAGACAGTTCTACAGATGGACATCACCAGATGGATCAATACCAAAATCAGATTGTTAAATTCTTTGGCTTTCCTGTTGGCTCAGACAATAGAGTCTGTCTGCAATGCAGGAAAACCAGGTTCAATCCCTGGGTTGGGAAGATCAGTTGGAGAAGGAAATGGAAACCCATTTTAATATTCTATCCTGGAAAGTACCATGGACCGAGGAGCTTGGCAAGCTACAGTCTATGGGGTTGCAAAGAGTTAGACACAACTGAGTGACTAACAGAGAACTCAGAGAATATTATTTGCAGTTGAAGATGGAGAAGCCCTATACAGTCAGCAAAAACAAGACCAGGACCTGACTATGGCTCATATCATAAATTTTTTTATTGCAAAATTCATACATAAATTGAAAATAGCAGGGAAAACCACTATACCATTCAGGTATGACCTAAATCAAATCGCTTATAATTATACAGGAGACATGACAAATAGATTCAAGGGACAAGATCTGATAGACAGAGTTTCTGAAGAAATATGGATGGAGGTTCCTTGCATTGTGCAGGAGACTGATCAAAACCATTCCAAGAGAAGGAAAGCAAAAAGGCAAAATGTTTGTCTGAGGAGGCTTTGCAAATATCTGAGAAAAGAAGAGAAGCAAAAGGCAAAGAAAAAAGGAAAGATATATTCACCTGAATGCACAGTTCCAAAGAAAAGCAAGGAGAGATAAGAAACCTTCCTAAGTGATCAGTGCAAAGAAATAGAGGAAAACAATAGAATGGGACAGACTAGAGATTGCTTCAAGAAACTCATACATACAAAAGGAACATTTCATGCAAAGATGGGCACAATAAAGGACAGAAACAGTATGGACCTAACAGAAAGAGAAGATACTAAGAAGAGGTGGCGAGAATACACAGAAAAGATTTTAGTGAACCAGGTAACCACGATGGTGTGATCACTCACCTAGAGCCAAACATTCTGGAGTGTGAAATCATGTGGGCCTTAAGAAGCATCCCTATGAACAAAGCTAGTGATGGGGATGGAATTCTAATTGAGCTATTTCAAATCCTAAAAGATGATGCTGTGAAAGTGCTGCACTCAACATGGCAGCACATTTGGAAAACTCAGCAGTGGCCACAGGACTAGAAAAGATCAGTTTTCATTCTAATACCAAAGAAAGGCACTGCCAAAGAATGTTCAAATTACCACACAATTGCACTCATCTCACATGCTAGCAAAATAATGCTCAAAATTCTCCAAGCAAAGCTTCAACAGTACATAAACTGAAAGCTTCCAGATGTTCAAGCTGGATTTAGAAAAGGCAGATAAATTAGAGATCAAATTGCCAACATCCACTGGATCAAGAAAAAAAGCAAAAAATTTCCAGGAAAAGATCTATTTCTGCTTCATTGACTATGCTAAAACCTTTGACTGTGTGAATCACAATAAACTATGGAAAAGTCTTAAAGATATGGGAATACCAAGCCACCTTAACTATCTCCTGAGAAAATCTGTTTGCAGGTCAAGAAACAAAGTTAGAAACCTGATAGGGAAAAATGGATTGATTCCAAATTGGGAAAGGAGTATGTCAAGGGCTGTATATTGTCACCCGCTTATTTAACTTTTATGCAGAGTGCATTATGAGAAACGCTGGGCTGGATGAAGCACAAGCTGGAATCAAGATTGCTAGGAGAAATATCAATAAGCTCAGATATGCAGATGATACCACCATTATGGCAGAAAGAGAAGAGGAACTAAAGAGCCTCTTGATGAAAATGAAAGAGGAGAGTGAAAAAGCTGGCTAAAATTCACAACATTCAGAAAGCAAAAATCATGGCATCTGGTCCCATCACTTCATGGCAAATAGATGGGGAAGCAGTGGAAACAGTGACAGACTTTATTTTCTTGGGCTCTAACATCACTGAAGATGGTGACTGAAGCCATGAAATTAAAATTCTTCTTGAAAGAAAAGCTATGCAAAAACTAGACAGCATATTAAAAAGCAGAGACATTACTTTGCCAACAATGGTTCATCTAGCCAAAGTTATTGTTTTACCTGTGCTCATGTATGGATCTGAGAGTGAATCATAAAGAAAGCTGAACACAGAATAATTGATGGTTTTGAACTGTGGTAATGGAGAAGAATCTTTAGAGTTCCTTGTACTGCAAGGAAATCAAGCCTGTTAATCCTAAAGGAAATGAGTCCTGAATATTCATTGGATGGACTGATCCTGAAGCTGACCCTCCCATACTTTGGCCGCCTGATGCAGAGAGTTGACTCATTGGAAAATACATTGATGCTGGAAAAACTGAAGGCAGGGGAAGAAGGGGAGAGGATAAGATGGTTGGATGGCATCACTGACTCAATGAACATGAATTTGAGCAAGCTCCCAAAGTTGTGACTGGGAAGCCTGGCATGTTACAGTCCATGCAGTCGCAAAGAGTCAGACATGACTGAGTGACTTAACTGAACTGAATACTGCTTCAGAATTCAATAAACAAATAGCCTGATTAGTAGAATTTAAAGCCTATTGAGTAAAATTTGTTGTCTTCAATATGAGTGATTATATTTTCCAATTCAATGCAGGGGCAAAAATGGCTGCTAAATGGTCATATAAGTGGAACACAGATGTCTTGACACACTGGGCTTACACCAATTATGGGTTGGCTGGGATCATCCCTAAACTGTTACAAAATTGACCTTGAGTCCGTGCAAGTTCCTGTGTACACGTCCTGTCCATCCTGGTGGAAGCCAAAGCAACAAATTAGTAATGCAAATCCGTTGAGTTCCATTAGGTTCAACCCAGTGAATCTCTGGTCATCTGACCCAGTCAGTTCTAGACCACTGTCTCTAAGGGTAATACCATATAAACATTGCTCATAAGGTACACAGCCTAGTTTCATAATACTACTAGACTGATTGGTATGATCTCATTGTTTACATCATAGAGGAATTTTTTAACTTAAATAATCGCCTGGTGTTACCATTAACTCCCTCCCATGATTGTGGGAGCTTTCCTTTTAACAGACAAAAGGTTGCAGTTTTTGACTGATTCTAGGCCTGTTATTTTGAATGAGCTCTAGTGATCCTAAAATAAAATTTAAATATATGACCAGGGTCAGAGCAGGTATTATTAGTTGGCAAAGTGAGAAGATTCCATCTAGTAATATCATGAGTAGTTTGGACAAGACTAAACTTTCTCTTTTCTTTTCTAATTATTTTATTTATTTATTTATTTACTTTACAATATTGTATTGGTTTTTCCATACATCAACATGAATCTGCCACAGGTATACACATGTTCCCCATCCTGAATCCCCCTCCCACCTCTCTCCCCATCCCATCCCTCTGGCTCATCCCAGTGCACCAGCCCCAAGCATCCTGTATCTTGCATCAAACCTGAACTGGTGATTTGTTTCTTACATGATATTATAAGGGCTATCTAATCAGAACCTTGGAGGGGAGTGTCTACCAAGGTAACCCTGAAGTGCTAGACAAAGGTGGTGGTTGGTTGTGGTTTAGTCACTAAGTCATGTCCGACTCTCGTGATCCTGTCCATGGGATTCTCCAGGCAAGAATACTGAAGTGGGTTGCCATTTCCTTCTCGAAACAAAGGTAATTGGACATGCATCCAAAAACTAGATTGATTTTTAAAATTAACATAGGATCATGACTGTAATACAAAAATATTTGACTCATATGCAAAGTTCTAAGAAGTCAGGAAAACATTACAAATGATCATACAAGTCAGGTCCAGCATTTTGGGTAAGCTGTCTACTTCTGATGCTGTCTCCTTGTCCTGGTATGATTGTAATTCCTCCTCTTTTTGCACATTGTTTTAAGGTGTTTGAGGTCAGCAGTTCTCTTTACAGACAAGTCTGGTGCAGGGGCCCTATGAAAGTGGGAAATATGAATCCAAGAGTCAATTCACTCTAATTTTGTTGCACATGAACTTGTTTAGAACACCTGATGAGGGCCTTTCCATCTAGATTGTACTGAGTCCTTTAATCGATGTCTTTTTCAGTGTACATCTGATTGCAGATTATGTGATATCTGACTTTCATTCAGAGATAGATTACTACCATAAACTTCAAAAACAAGCTTTGAATGCTCTTTTAAGAGTTTTATTAAGCTTTTGCAATGATGTAACATGTCCACTTTTAATAATATGTTTGTACAGTTATTCATCTAGTCTCATTGGTCTCCTAGTGATAATTTCAAAAGGAGCAAGTGATGTTTCTAAAGGGAATGGATTTTAGGTTGAGGAGGACCAATGGATGGGTCTTTGTCCAGGGTAAGGAATAACCACCTACAATTTTAACTAATTAATTTTCAATTGTTTCATTTGTTCTTTCTGATCTTCTCTGGTGACTCAGATGGTAAAGAATCTGCCTACAAGACAGGAGACATGAGTTTGTTCCCTAGGTCAAGAAGATCTCTTGGAGAAAGGAATGGCTACCCATTCTGGTACTCTTGCCTAAAGAATTCCATGGACAGAGGAACCTGGCAGGGGTCCATGGGGGCAGACAGTCCATGGGGGCCTCAAAGTGTTGGACATGACTGAACAATTTTCACTTTCACGTTCTTTGTTCTTTCTACTAGCCCAGAGGACTGGAGATGGTAACACAATATATATAATTGGCCAGATTTTGCAAATTTCCTTGACAGTTTCTTCAGTAAAATGTGCTCCCCATCACTATATATTTCTAGAAGAATTCCAAAATTAGGATTATCCTTTCTAATATTAATGCAGTTCAGTGGCCCTTCTGCATGGGAATACCTCAACCCAATGTGAAAACTTGCAAATCATAACAAGTACATACTGGTAAACTTGAGAGGGGAGCATTTGGACAAAATCAATTTGCCCAATTTCAAAAGGCCAACAGGTAATGGAAAGCTTCCCTGAGATCTATGTAACGGGTTTCCTGGGTTTTATTTCAGTCAGGTGGTGTGGCTAAGTGAACTTTCTGAATTACAGTGAAGGAAGGCTTCCAAAAATATTGTTTCCCCACAGTACCATATTATCTGGGTTCCTGTGAGCTAACTCATGAATATATTGTAAAATGGGGTATTGAGTTCCAAACAGAAGGATAAGTTTTCCATTTG
The DNA here is from genome assembly GCA_006410615.1 of Neotragus moschatus. Classification (NCBI taxonomy): domain Eukaryota; kingdom Metazoa; phylum Chordata; class Mammalia; order Artiodactyla; family Bovidae; genus Neotragus; species Neotragus moschatus. The sequence goes on from SJYA01008708.1 coordinate 8,086, forward strand.
GATCTATCCACAGCTCTTCATTAGAGTCAGGTATTCCTCCTTTTTATTTCCAGATATCCTTTTCTCCACTTGGTGCCATCCCCTGAAAATATAAGAGGGCCAGTAAAGTTACTGGGAAGCTGAAAAGAGAAAATAGTTGTTAGTTGATTGTTATCATTTTGTAGAGCTGCTGCTTTGGTGGTGTGATCAGCTANTATCCACCGCTCTTCATTAGAGTCAGGTATTCCTCCTTTTTATTTCCAGATATCCTTTTCTCCACTTGGTGCCATCCCCTGAAAATATAAGAGGGCCAGTAAAGTTACTGGGAAGCTGAAAAGAGAAAATAGTTGTTAGTTGATTGTTATCATTTTGTAGAGCTGCTGCTTTGGTGGTGTGATCAGCTAAGGAGTTCCTTTTAGCTTCTGAGGTGTTAACTCTTAAATTCCCTTATATCTTAATGATAATTAATGCACTTGGCAACAGAATTATATCCAGTAATTCTGCAACTTGTCTTCCATTTTTAATAGGCTGCCCTGAGAATGCTAGAAGTCCTCTTTTTTCCGGAGTATGCTAAAATCAAGTGTTGCCCCCAAAGCATAGCTTATATAAGTGTAAATGTTAGCAGATTTCCCTTTTGCCAATTGGCAGGCTCTTGTTAGTGCTATCATTTCAGGCTGTTGGGCAGATGAGATGTTAGGTAAGGGATCATAATCAAGGGTTGATACTGGAGAAATGATAACCAGCCTGGTACATGAAGTCCTCGCAGATATGAACTGTTAGTGAGTGATATAAGATCAGGATTATCCATAGGGCTTTCTTGCAGATCAATCATGGGAGATAAAAAGATTGTCAATTAAAACAATACAATCATGTTTTCCATCACTGACATCTGATTCTTCTGGTAACAAGATGTCTGTATCAGGCTTGTTGCATCTTCAAAGAGTTATGTTTGGTGAGAGCAAAGCAATCTCATGGGAAATTAATTGACTTGCTGAATAATGTTATGTGTGAGAATGAGGAGCAGAAAAAGTAAAAGAGTGACTTGTGAATATCTCTCCTATGGTCTGATGTAGCACAGCTGTCACCTTGACAGCCTGGAGGCAAGAGGGGAGGCCCTAAGCAATTGGATCTAACTGGCTATAATATCCTATTGGTCAGTAGAAACCACCATGTTGCTGGGTAAGTACTCCTAGTACAGACCCCTTATTTTACGAACAAAGAAGGAGAAGAGATTATAATTTGGATGCCCTGGGACTTGGAAATTGGCCAGAATTTTCTTAAGGTATCCATAGCTTCAGAATGTTCTGTATTTCAGCAAAGAAATTCTAGTTGGCCTTGTTTGAGATTATATACTGGCTGTGTAATTAAGGAAAAATTTGGAGTCCAATTCCTACAGTAGCCTGCAAGTCCTAAAACTTCCCTTGTATTTTTATCTTTGGGACAGAGATAAAGGCATTAGAATGCCTTTCACTCTATCTAGAGCAAGTAAAAGTTCTCCTTTAGAGATCCTATGTCCTAAATATTTTACACTAGTTTTACAGAATTGCAATTTTTCTTTGGACATTTAATATCCCTTTAAGGTTAGCTTCTAAAGTAAATATAGAGTGTCTTGCTGACTGTTAATCAAGAAATTTGAACACAGCAATAGATTATCTACATATTATTTTAAAACTCACCTATTAGGAAAACCCAGATCATCTGGATTTTAATATCTGGGAGAAATAAGCAGGGCTTTCAATATAACCCTGTGGCATTATAGTTCGTGTATATTGCCATTCATTCCAAGCAAAGGCAAAAAGATACAGATTGTCTGTATGTACAAGGATACTAAAAATTGCACTGCAGAGATCTTTCACAGAAAAGAACTCAATGTTTTGGGAATTTAGGAGAGTAAGGTATGAGGATTTGGAACTACAGGACATTGAGGGATAATAATAGCACTGATAGATATTATAGTGTAGTATAGTGTTAGTCATTAGTCTTCTCTGACAATTTGCAACCACATAGACTGTAGCCCTCTATCCATGGAATTCTCCAGGCAAGACTATTGGAGTGGAGTTTCCATTCCCTTCTCCAGGGGTTCTTCCCAACCCAGAGATTGAACTCAGGTCCTCTGCATGGCAGGCAGACTCTTGAACATCTGAGTCACCAGGGATGTCAAGTCCTATACAAACCTCCAACCCTTGACATTTTTTTAACCTACAAAATGGGAGTCTGGTGCAAGGCACAATAAGCCGTCGTTTCTCAATGTAAGTTAATATTAGAGATTTTATTCCTTCTATGGCCTCCTGCCTTAATGGATACTGATGAATATTGGACAGGGGCTTATCCTTATCTATAGTAATTTTGATAAGAGATGTAGAATGTATTCTCCCCATGTAAGTAGAATCAAGTACCCATAATTCTTTTGGTACCAAGCCTAGCAACTTGTCAAGTGTCATCCTCATCATGAGTCACAAACATTTAATGTAATCTTTAAATCACAAACATTTAATATAACCCTTTATATCTAGAAACATTTCTCTCTTAGGATTAAAGGAAATATGGACTTCATAAGCTTCTAATAGGTCTCTACTTTTCAGAGGAGCAGGAGCACTTTCTACTAGGATAAAGGGATGCCTTTCTTTAAATTCACCTAAATGGAATTCTAAAGGTAATGATTTAAGAGCCTTAATGCATGCATGCGTGTGTGTGTGTGTGTGTGTGTGTGTGTGTGTGTGTGCATGCTAAGTCACCTTGGTCATGTCTGATTGTTTGAGACCCTTTGGACTTATAGCCCACCAGGCTCTTCTGTTCATGGGATTCTCCAGGCAAGAATACTGGAGTGGATTGCCATGTCCTCCTCCAGGGCATCTTCCCAACCCAGGGACTGAACCCATGTCTCTTATGTCTCCTGTATTGGCAGGCAGGTTCTTTACTGCTAGCACCACCTGGGAATCCCAAGAGCCTTAATAGTGCATTAGAAATTCCTATCAACTGTACTAAGTAATATACTCTGAGGGAGAGAGCCTTTAGTTTTTGTAGGGTTCAAAACTGAAAATGTGCCACTATGTCTATTAGGGCTTTAATAGTTTCTCCTTGTATAATCATTTCTACTTCCCCCAAGTCATTAAAGAGGATAAATGGGAAAGACCCCTCAGGTTCCCTTGAAGCAGTCATATTTTGGTTTAACTCAAAATTCTGGTCTAAAATTCAGTTCTCCGACTAGGCTTCTTCTTAACTTAGAGTTCATTTTCTGATGTCTGGGTTTTCTGCAATAAAAGCAAAATTTTTGTTTTGCTCTCAGTTAATAATTAAATGGGGGGATCAGTTGACTTCGAGTAATGTTGGGTGCTTAATTGGCACAGTTGAAGGTTCATGATTTTGGTAGATATCCCCTTCTCTTTCTTAATGCTTAAAAGTTGATTTGGCAGTGTAAAAAAAGGACATTGGTGTGCAATGCAGGCCAATCTAGATTGTGTTTTTTGACCAGAGTGGCCAAATACTCATCTGAATGTTCTAAAAAGGTGGAGTTGAGCAGAGGGTCTTCTTTATGGTTAGAGAATGATTCAGGTGTCAAACCAGATATTGCTTAAAAGTTTTTTTCAGATCTCTTTTAATAGTCCAGAATTAATTCATCCAATTTCTGCTTAAATTGTTGAATCTTTGTCGAGTCTATGGTTTTAGGAAAATCCTCTGGGAAAAGATGAAGTAATTTCTGAGCTAATTCCTTTCATTCAATGTGAGCCTCTAGACTATATGATCAAAGTCCATTAAGGGGTATTTCCATCCTGCTTTCTTTATCAATTCCTTTGCTTTGCTTTCAGAAACTAATAGCTATATCAGTTGATATAGATCTAAAAATTCAGGCTTGTAGGTCCAGATGGTTAGTTCAAATTCCCAATGGTCCCTGACTTGGATCAGAAATTCTTAAGCCAAGGCTCTAAGTTCTATTCAGATCCAGGGTATACAGGTAAGCACTGAGTATAGTTTGCCTTTCCTTGTAACAGTTTTTGTTTTTGTTGTTGTTTGTTTTGTTCTGTTTTTTAATCTTAAAGAGACCTATAATCAGTTTTGACTTTTTATCTTCCTTTGCTGGGGAAGGGGGAGCAGCTGAAGAATGAAAAGAGAAAGCTTCTGTGCCAGGCAGTTCATATCAAAGAGGATACGAGGGGAAGCAGAGGGAGAGACAGAGTCAGTGCTAGTGGCCTTGTTTAGTTCTGATATAGTTTCAAGCACTTGCTTGTTGATTTCCTGTAGAAAAGTTACTTTATCATTTTCTCTTTTAGACGCTTCTAGGTACCAATCAGGAGAAGGCAATGGCACCCCACTCCAGTACTCTTGCCTGAAAAATCCCATGGATGGAGGAGCCTGGTGGGCTGTGGTCCATGGGATCACTAAGAGTTGGATATGACTGAGTGACTTCACTTTCACTTTTCACTCTCATGCATTGGAGAAGGAAATGGCAACCCACTCCAGTGTTCTTGCCTGGAGAATCCCAGGTACGGAGGAGCCTGGTGGGCT
>SJYA01008709.1:0-15482 GCA_006410615.1 Neotragus moschatus
TGTTGCCTTAGATACGCCGTTTAACTTCACTGGGATGTAGTTTGTCCACCTGGGAAATAGAAATGATTCAGAAAGAACAAGATTACGGCCATGTAGAAGCTTGGGGAAATCAGGAGCCCTGGATAATTACAGGTGCTGTTAACATGTGCTTTCAAGTTCGCCTGACGCCTCCGGCTGCAGATTGAACCACATGACTTGAGTGTGCGTGGCTCATACAGACACAACCCTGAGTCTGGAACTGACCTCCTACTGATTGGTGGGCTGTGTGGTGTTTGGTAACTGGTCATGTGGCTGTCAGGAGGTCATCCCAGACCCAGTTAGCGGTGAGAGGAAGTGTTTTCACTCCAGCCTGTCAGTTCAGGGCCTGCCAGATGCCAGGATTGATCCCGCTGTGTGTCTTTGCGCCTAGCCCAGGCTCCATCTTCATCAGCACGAGGGCTGGAAGAGAGCAGAGACCGCCCGTGTTCACTTGTGGAGGCCCAGGAGGAAACCGGAAACTGGGAGCTCTTCCAGCTCTGAGAGCACCCCTGGGCCGCCTGGAGCACAGGCTCGAAGGAAAAAGAACCTGGAGCGGAAGGTGGGTGTCCCTCCAGACCCCACTCCCGCTGTTCAAAGCTGTGTCCTTCCTGCTGCCCTGTGTGCGAACCTGCCTGCAACGCAGGAGACCCTGCAGGTTCGATCTCTGGATGGGGAAGATCCCCTGGAGAAGGGAGAGATGGGTAAAACTGTGTGGTTGGATATCCAGGACACCAAGTAGATTGCACGCTTTAAAGGCGTGTTTGGGCTCAGGGGCAAAATCCTTTTTCCTGGAGAGGGTGCTTTCACAGTCAAATGAGCCTTGGAGCCGGAGTGAAGACTGTGTTTCCTTATCCACCAACTTACCGAGGAGTGAAGGCAGTAGAGAGTCCTAAAGTGGACAGGGGCAGATCAGCTGTGCTGCTCTTGGTAAAACTGTGTGTTTTCCTGGTCTTGGTTGGGGCATTACGATAATCAGGTCCCTATTGTGAATAAAGCTCGCTCTGCCCTGGCAGAAAAATGTGAACACAGCCTTGCCTCACAGAAAGGTGGGTGATCCAAGGAACACGGCCTGGTGTTTGGGGGCCGGTCCTTTACTGAGAACTCTGTCCACAGCCAATCCAGACACACAGCTCATTCTGCAGCTGCAGCCCTCTGTGGCCTGACTTCGTGCGCTCCCTTAACCCTTGACTCCCAGGAGCCTTCCCTCTGCTCCTTAAAAGGGTTTAGTCACAGATCTGCACGCTCTGCTCTGCTTCCCTGTCTCTGGACTGAAACTGCAGAGTGTGTTTTGGGACTTAGGGGAGTGTTATAGGTTCTTCTGGCTCCGCACAGCGAGAACTTGGTGCGAGGCAGGGTAACAGTAAGGAAAGGGCTTATTAGTGAGTGGAGGACACACGTGAGAGAGAAGCAGGCGGGCCAGGGAGCATTGCCCAGAACTCAGTGAGCCACAGGTTTATCATCACAGGAAAAGTGGGGCAGGGGAGAGGACCAGCTTCTCCCTCACTCTTGGGTAGACCTCACACTCTACCGCCAGCTGCTCCTCCTCGTCGGGCGGGGAATGTCCTTGTCCCCAGATGGCCAGATGGGACTGCGGTGGCGTATGGGTGTGGCACAGTGAGAGCCATGCACACCGGAGGATGGCGCCCACCTCGGGTTTCGGTGGAATGCCACCCTTTCCTTACGGTTTTTCTTTTTCCTGTGTGCCGAGGAGCACATCCCAGGAATCGTTAACTTCCTGACCCCTCTCGGGGAAGGAGGTGGGTCTCATTCCGTCAGTTATTTCCTGTTTAGGGCACATCTCAATATTCTGTTGGATGGTTTTGTTGCTGAGCAAGCCTGCTTGCTTTGACGGGTGAGCAAACTTGCTTTCTTGAATGATCATTAACACAGGGTCTCCCAAACCTTTTCTTTACTTAGGATTCCCTAGTGGGATTAACTGTTTAATCACCCTCTCTGTCCCTTTACTGCGTCCCTGTCAGAACCATTGTTTCCTTCCTGTGAAACCCTTCCAAACTGCACGCACTTCCTTTAGAGCCTTTTCTGACCACTATGGCCCCAGCACACTCTCCCCTCTTGGCTAGACTCCCACGCGGCACTCAGGCTGTCGAGCACCCAGTCTGATGGCTCGTGCTTCTCATTCTTAGCTTCCTGACTTGGTTGAGGACACTTGAAGGCAGAGCAGTGTCTGCTTCGTTCCGTCTGTCACACCTGAGCAGAGTGGATGCGGCCCAGCTTCTCAGCACTTTCTGTTTAGTCATTTTTATTACTTATTTCAAACCTCCTGCCGTATGCCAGTCATTGTTACAGGCCAAGAAAGGGAAGTGGCAGGAAAAAGGCCAATTTGCTGCCTTTTTGACGTCTGTTCACTTCTGAGCATGAAGGCAAGATTGGAATTTCGAGAGCGGTCCTGAATTTGGGGAGCAGGCCCTTGTTGTGCCCGGGGAGATCAGGAGAAAGGCCTAAAAGGACCAGGTGGTAGATTTTCAAATCTGTAGGGAGTTAAAAGGGTTTGCGCTAGTAAAAATGCATGAGAAATTTAAAGAGTCCTTATATATTTTAATGAAAATATTCTGATTCTTCTGGATTCAAATGGAAACTAGATAAACATGTGTGCAGTTGTACCCACTATATTCCAGACACTTTTGTTATCATCTCTAATTTTCCCAGCAATCCTCAAAGCTCGGCATTATTTCCACTATTTTTTCTAAGGGGCACCTAAATTTCAGAGAGGTTAGATCCCTTTCTCACATATCTGCTTAATCGGTAAAGCTGAAAATCTGACCTATGTCTTCTAACTAAAAAATCAATGCTTGTTTTTATCATTCTGACCCTATTTTTGTAAAACAAAGTCTGTGAGGTATTCTGGCTCTGTGTGCTTTACGCAGAGTTTCATTGGTGACTGACTGCATCACATTGTTGAGCCCTGACTGCGATCAGTGAGACCTGCTGGGAACTTGATTCGCGTGAACGCGCTCAGTACTTTCCCCGTCAGAGTCCTATGAGGAGGCTGCTGGCCTTGTCATGTCTGTTCCGCAGCTCGTCCAGCTTCACACGAGCTGGCACTTGAACCCGCGCCGTCTGACTCTGGGACCTGGGCCTTTACTGTCTTAGTCATACGAGGGCTTTGTGGCTGAATAGAGTTCTGTGGTCAGTTGGTTGAGAAAAATTGCACATCCCCCACCCCACCCCCCGCCACAGAGTATCATGAAAGCTCTGACAAGTCCTGCAGGGGCAGCTGTTACATGTGTGAATTTTGCCCCTGAGTTTCCCATGTTTGATGAAGGGATTTGTGCTGCCTAACATCTGCACGCATGCTAAGTCGCTTCAGTCGTGTCTGACTCTTTGCGACCCCATGGACTGTAGCCCACCAAGCTCCTCTGTCCATAGCATTCTCCAGGCAAGAATACTGGAGTGGGTTGCCATTTCCTCCTCCAAGGGAATCTTCTGGGATTGAACCCGAGTATTTCTACATCTCCTGCACTGCCCACCAATAGCACCTAACAATTTTTAGTTCAAACTCTGGAAAAATTCTCCTGTACAGGAAGGAGAATCTGAGCCTGGGAATTAGAAGAGGGAGGAAAGAGAATTGTTGTTGTTCAGTCACGAAGTCGTGTCCTACTCTTTGCAAACCCAGGGACTGCAGTATGCCAGGAGAAGAGAATATTCAGGGGAAAATACATAAATGGAAGAAGATAATAAGGCCTGAGATTTGAAGTCTCATTTAGGTATGAGTTCAGGCTTCTGCTCTTACTGGCTACGTATTGTAATTTGGGGCAAATCAGTTTTTATTCTTTTTGGGTCTCACTTGCCTTATCTGTAAAATATTATTGTGAGGAAAAATGTGATTGTATATGCAAACATGCTTTGTTAACAGTAAAACTCCTAAGTTTTTTCTTTTTCCAATTGGTGTTTACCAAGTTCCTTTCCACTCTAGTGCCCAACACAGCGTCTACCAGCTATATGAAGGTCAGTTAACAGCTGTTGGATGAATGAGTGGATTTTGTCTTTTAGGTCTCAGGGTTCTGTAGCTGGTATGTTACAACTGAGAAACCTTTTTTACAATGAGACTTTGTTTCTCGAATTTTCTTTCTAAATTGTGTTTTGTGTGTTTTAAAAATATTTCTTTATCCAGCTGCATTGGGCATCGAAGCACATGGGATCTTCAGTTGAGGCTTGTGGACTCTAGCTGTGGGGTATTGAAGCCAGATGCACACTGGGTGTGGGTATGGGCATGGGGTCTTTAGTTGAGGCTCATGGACTCTAGTTGTGGCGTGCCGGCTCAGTCACTGTGCCATGCGGGCTTAATTGTTGCCGCATGTGGGATCTTAGTTCCCTGACCAGGGATCGAACCCGTGTCCCCTGCCTTACAAGGCAGATTCTTAACCACTGGACCAGCAGGGACATCCCCCTAAATTGTATTTTTGCTAGGTTTTCTGTTTTTGAAATTTAATGAAGTCACCCAACTGGAAAATCAAGACTCACTCACTTTGTTGTATTCCAATTTGGACTACTAAGGCAGTTTATTTTGTGTTTTTCTGATATGTCCCTGGCAGCTAGAAATTTTTGGACAATTCCAAAATGGTAAATTTCATTCAACAGTGTGCATGTGGTGGCTTTTTTTTTTTTTTTCTTTGTTTCTTTAATAGCACTGCTGATTCTCAGATGTGCACGCCCATCTGTGGTTTATATTTTAAGGAATTTCTAATATATCACCCTCTCGATGTAATTACTCTCTATGTTTCTGTGATAAAGTCTAGCTGTTTTAAAGGACTGTCAGGAGAAGAAACTTGCTGTACATTTGCACACCAGTGCAGGTGGGGGAGTGCTAACACGTCAGAGCACTCTTTACCAACTTCAGATAAGTTGCTTGTGTTTTCTGTTGTTTTTATTCAGTCACTAAGTCGTGTCCAGCTCTTTGCTGCTCCGTGGACTACAGCACACCAGGCTCTCCTGACTTTGTGCTTTTGCATTCCAATCCCCTGCGATGAGAAGGACTTTTTTTTAATATTTACTTTTGAAAAAATTTGGCTGTGCTGAATTTTAGTTGCAGCATGTGGGATCTAGTTCCCTGACCAGGGCTTGAACCTGGGCCCCCTGCATTGGGAGCACAGAATCTTAGCCACTGGACCACCAGGGAAGTCAGAAAAAGATATCTTTTTTTGATGTAAGTTCTAGAAGGTCTTGTAGGTCTTCATAGACCCATTCAGTTTCAGCTTCTTTGACATTAGTGATTGTGGCGTAGACTTGGATTACTGTGATTTGAATGGTTTGCCTTGGAAATGAACTGAGATCATTCAGTCATTTTTGAGATTGCACCCAAGTACTGCATTTTGTTGACTATGAGGGCTACTCCGTTTTTTTCTAAGGGATCCTTGCCCACAGTAGTAGGTATAATGGTCATCTGAATTAAATTTGCCCATTGCTGTCCATTTAGTTCACTGAATTCTAAGATGTCAGTGTTCACTCTTGGCATCTCCTGCTTGACCNAGTACTGCATTTTGTTGACTATGAGGGCTACTCCGTTTTTTTCTAAGGGATCCTTGCCCACAGTAGTAGGTATAATGGTCATCTGAATTAAATTTGCCCATTGCTGTCCATTTAGTTCACTGAATTCTAAGATGTCAGTGTTCACTCTTGGCATCTCCTGCTTGACCACTTCCAATTTACTTTGATTCATGGACCTAACATTCCAGGTTCCTAGGCAGTGTTGTTCTTTAAAGCATCGGGCTTTACTTTCACCCCCAGACACATCCACAACTGAGCGTCATTTCCACTTTTGGCCCAGCCTTTTCATTCTTTCTGGAGCTGTTTCTCTGCTCTTCCCCAGTAACATATTGGATACTTTCTGACCTGGGGGCCTCATCTTCTGGTGTCATATTTTTTTGCCTTTTCATACTGTTCACGGGGTTCTCGAGGCAAGAATCCTGGAGTGGTTTGCCATTCCCTCCTCCAGTGGGTCATGTTCTGTCAGAACTCTCCACTAGGATCCCTTTTGAGTGGCCCTGCACGGCGTGGCTCATCACTTCTTTGAGTTACGCAAGCCCCTTCGCTGTTAACAGGTCTGTGGTCCATGAAGGGGAGTTGTGTTTCAGCACCCGGCCAGAGAGACAGAGTTGAGCTTAAGATTTTTTCAGTGGGTCAGATGTGGCACATAGATCGAAAGTCTGGGTGTTTTTTGTTTGTTTATTTTTGGCCGTGCTGGGTCTTTGTTGCTGTGCACGGCCCTCTAGTTGCGGCCTGCGGGGGCTGTTCTTCTTCGCAGCACATGGCCTTCTCGTTGCGGTGGCTTCCCTTGTTGCGGAGCTCAGGCTCAGCAGTTGTGGCTTTTGGGCTTAGTTGCTCGGCAGCTTGTGGAATTTTTCTGGACCAGGGATCAAACCCATGGCCCCTGCATTAGCAAGTGGATTCCCATCAACTGCACCACCAGGGAAGTTCCAGGAGATTTTTTAAAGAGAGACAACCAGATTGTGTTTTAGCACACCTGTTTCCTGGACTAGCACTGTTATTCCTCGAGAGAGGCTGTGTTGTGCGCAGCAGCCGTTTCTGGAGGGGGGAACCAGCAGTCCGCCCCCTGTCACCTGACCCGCTCATGCAGTTTGTGTGGCCGGCCCCGACCCAGCCCCGACCCAGCCCCTGCCTTGGCGATTGGCTCCAGTGCAGGGTGACATCTAAGTCCTCCCTGGGACCCCTGCTGGGCTAGAGCGGTTAGGAAATGTGCCTCATGTTGGCATCAAGAAAGCCCCAAGTCGTCGTCGCCGTCTTTCCTACCGTGTGGGTAAAGACCGTCTGAAAATGAAGCCAGAGAGGGGGTGGGGTTCAGCAAAGGCCAAAGAAATGGAATTCTCCTGGCATCGTTGAGCCTGTGTGTCCTGCCTGCCGTCCTGCTTAATCCAGACTTAGCCAAGAGCCTTATCTTTTTGCACCACTTTCCCCCATTAGTGTCTTTCACTTACAACCTAAAGAGTCCCAAATAATTCAAAACCATGCAAGATAAATAAAGACAGAGTAAAACCTGCACCGTTTTTACCTCCAGAGGAAATGAGTGCCCTGGTAATCTTCAGAACTGTCTAGACCACGTCCACCAGATTGTATCCATCAGGCTTCCAAAAGAGGATTGTGGTCTGGGACACTTCTGGACTGAATTGTGTCCCCCTAAATTTGTGGGTCGAAGCTCTCAGCCCCGTTGTGACTGTGTTTGGAGATGGGGCCTTTAAGGAGGTACTGAGGTCAAACCGGTCATAAGGCTGGAGGCTTCGTCCACTGGGACTTGTTCCTTTAGCAATAGCAGAGTCTCTGGGAGAGCTCTTGAACAGAGGAAGACTGTGTGAGGCACAGGCAGGGGCAGCTTCCACAGCCCAGGGGAGAGGCCTCGCGAGGTAGCCGCCTACGCACACCTTGAGCTGGATTGTGGCCTCCTCCTCCTACGAGGAAGGGAGTTGCGACTGCTGGGTCACCCAGTCCGTGGTATTTCATTACGGCAGCCCAAGCTGACTGATGCAGACACAGTTAAAACAGCGAATAGCATGCTCAGGCGACTCAGGGTGTCGTCTGAAGACAGTCTGTGAAGGGCTTGGGGGGTACCTTTAGAATAGGAAAAGGCACCTTTAGAGCTGAAAAGCTCTTGAGCTCTCCTCTGGCTCATCACGCTAGGAGCCACTTTTTCGGACCCAGTGTTTTAAATGCTTTTCATTTTCAACGGGGTCCCTTGCGTTTTTAGCGGGAAAGGGAAGTAATATTTACTGAACACCCTCTGTGTCTCGGGCAATTTATAGTTGTTATATCCTCGTTTATCATTCAGAGCTAGACCACAAGATACAGATGGGACAGCTTCTGTAAATTCTGCTACTAAGTGCCAAGAGCTCTATTTTAATGCGTTATTTAATTAACACCACACTCAGCAAGTTAGGAATTACCTCCCTCTTACGGATGAGGAAACAAAGCGGGGAAGGGTCTGAACTTGGGCATGATCGCCAGGGTGGCTCTCAACAGAGCCGGGTCTAGGACTCAAGTCTGACTACTCCTGTCCTGTTGCTTTCTCCCCCTGCCCTGTGCGGAGGGCAAGTGCAGACCCGGGAAGGCTGAGGACCTGAGGCCAGACAAGGCAGAACAAAGCCAGACCGGACTCCTGCGCAGGGTAAATGCGCGTCCCTGGAATGCACTCCCTCGCAAGAAGTTGACCCTTTCTATGGGTCTTCCCACTCTTTTGGCTTTGACATTTTCCTACCCACCCCCAAGTTTATACATCAGTCAGTCAGACCTTCCTTGGAGTTAGAGACCAAGAGGAAAGGCTTCCCCGGTTAACTCTTTGTTGGCCTCATGTTTAATTCTCATTTGGTCCATGAGTAGCTCCGTTCATCAAAGTCACTCGACTGTCTTGTGCCTCAGTTTCTTCCTCTTGCAAATTAGCATGGCATCAAATTACCGTGGCATCAAATTACCGTGGCATGGTGAGCGTGGAAGAGCTGATGAATACGCGGAGTCTCGCACTAAGAAGTCACGGTGTCATCACTACACTCACAGTGTAGGAATGTGTAATGTATAGTCATACATGTTTTGTCTTTGAATATGAATATGCCTATTATTAGCAATAATAGTCCGCCTTCTGTTGTCCCCTTTAATTCCAAGACCTTCAGGAACACTATTAATTAAAGGAGGAAGTGGTGTTTAGCAGCATGGAGAGGATACATTTGAAAAGCTACGAGAACTCCTGGGTGTGAGACTGAGCTCCAGCAAGCTGTGAGATGTGGGCAAGTCCTTCACGCAGGCTTTGAATGCCCTCCTTCAGTGTGGTGATGGATAACCTCCCACATCTGCCTCACAGGACAGCTCCTTAATTGGAGGCATGATGTTTGTGCCTTCGTTAAGGTGCAGGGAGAGGAGAGGTGTAGAGCGCGCTGTGTGCCGTGGCCTGGCTTCAGGGCGACGTGCCAGCTGCCAGTGGCCTTGAGCCACTCCTCGCTTCAGCCCACTTGTATCGAAAATGGAAAGAATGATAATAGATATGAAGAGTCCAGGATGCAGTAGGTGCTCAGTAAATGTCTTCAGAGAGAGACTGTTGTTAGACGTATAGGATAAATTTGTCTTAGTGTATTTTTCCAGATACTCTTTGGTGCACAGTTTTTTATTTTTGTGAANGCCCACTTGTATCGAAAATGGAAAGAATGATAATAGATATGAAGAGTCCAGGATGCAGTAGGTGCTCAGTAAATGTCTTCAGAGAGAGACTGTTGTTAGACGTATAGGATAAATTTGTCTTAGTGTATTTTTCCAGATACTCTTTGGTGCACAGTTTTTTATTTTTGTGAAAATGCTAATGTCTGTCTTAGAAAACTCTGAAAGTTTTGCTTTTGATTTGCAGAGAGTAGAGCATTTCTAAGGCGGGAATTAATTACCTGACCACAGACAGAGTGAATCGAATCAGAGACTAGTGAATAGGGGTGCTGTGTCCTCTCGAGCAGCCCTCACCAACAGAAATAGAACCCAAGCTGCAAGTGGGAGCCACGTGCAGCATTTTAAATATTTAATCGCCCTGTTAAGTAAAAGGAACAGACAAAATTAATTTAAACAGTCTCTTTATCTAAAGTACTGCATCTAAAATATTATAATTGCAGCACGTAATCAACAGAGAAACCATTGACAAGCTATTATTAGATGACTTTTGGTTGTCAGTCTGAAGTCTGGTGTGCCTTTTACCCTAGCATCGCTCCTCAGATTGGCCTGTTTCTGCTGCTCCAGGTCACATGTGCCTCAAGGCATGGCTTTGGACCCTGTAGCTCCTGAGTCCCCCTGAACTGAGAAGGAAAAGTAACTCAGACCTCTGTTACATTATTGTATTTAGCGAGTGGACTTGAAATTGCTGGGCCAAGTAGGATCTCCAGATTGTGCAGTATTCCTTGCTCTGTATTGCGTTTCACTGCTTTTGGAGGTTTCCAAACACTTTGTGAATTGCTCCTGATTTCTCTGTTCCTGACGAGAGCACTGCAGAGACTCTGTCCCTTTAACCCCCATGTCTATGGGCAGCGGCCCCCGAGCAGGAACACGCCGTGACAGGGCTTCAGCAGCAGCCCCCGAGCTCGAGGCAGCCCCTTTGCTTTCTGTTGGGGGAGTGGGGATGTTCTTTTTGGTGACTTGGAGCCCTTTTGAAAAATTAATGGAAATTATTACCACAATCACTGAGAAAGTCTGACGTGCTTAAGCCACAACGTTGTGTGCAGTTTCGGGAAAATATGGATCCAGGAGCCAGGCTGCATGCCTCCAGTGTTGAGCAAGGCATGTGGCTGGCCCCCATTTGTGAGGGAGGGGAGGGTTGGGGAGCTCACAGCACACTGGACAGGGCAGGCAGCAGAGAATAGACACAGAGTTGGCACCTGCAATTTCCCCCGGACAGAGCTTTCTAATTTAAAATCTTTTAATTCTTCATGACACGCAACATTTCTTAAACACAGAGATTTTGCTTAAACACACACACGTAGCAGCAACCCTTCTATCCAGAATCCCATGTTAGAACTGTCCAGAGACTTCCCTAGGGGTACAGTGGTAAGACTCCGTGCTGTCAATGCACGGGGTCTGGGTTCAATCCTGAGTCTGGGAACTAGGTCACAGATGCCCAGGAGGAAGATTGAAGATTCTGGGTGCCTCAAATAAAATTAAAAAAGAGGATGCACTTTCTATTAAAAAAGAAAGAACTGTTGAGAAAGCTTCATACAAAGCCATAGGAAAATAAACATGGGCTGAGCACTCCCCGGCTGCCGGGCGCTGGGGAAGATAAAGTCAAACCTGGTGACTGCCCTCCCGGAGCCCGCAGTGACAGACCTAGAAACAGACGGTGTAGTGGCATCTGAGCTGCAGACCTGGGGTTGGGGGACCTGACACGCATGTGCTGCCGGGTGTATGCTGAAAAGGTTCCGGCAGAGACGGAGCCTGAAAGCGGCCCTCCCACATAACTTGCTTACTTCGTGGTCAGGGGGACTGCATTCATGCCTTCCCCTAAGAGAGAAGAAAAAAGCAGAAACTGTTCGAAGAAAAGGTGGGCACAGAGATGATGATAGAGGGGCTCGTTGCAGCCGGCGTGGCGATGCCACCCCGTCCGAGGGTGGTGAGCCTCCTGCAGGAGGTTGATGGAGTTAGAGCCACCTGTGAACCCCGGGTGGGAAAGGGCTGTGGAAAGTGGGGCACTACTGAGGGGCGGGAGCCAGATGAGGAAGCTTTGAGGCTGTCTCTTCTTNGTAGAGCATTTCTAAGGCGGGAATTAATTACCTGACCACAGACAGAGTGAATCGAATCAGAGACTAGTGAATAGGGGTGCTGTGTCCTCTCGAGCAGCCCTCACCAACAGAAATAGAACCCAAGCTGCAAGTGGGAGCCACGTGCAGCATTTTAAATATTTAATCGCCCTGTTAAGTAAAAGGAACAGACAAAATTAATTTAAACAGTCTCTTTATCTAAAGTACTGCATCTAAAATATTATAATTGCAGCACGTAATCAACAGAGAAACCATTGACAAGCTATTATTAGATGACTTTTGGTTGTCAGTCTGAAGTCTGGTGTGCCTTTTACCCTAGCATCGCTCCTCAGATTGGCCTGTTTCTGCTGCTCCAGGTCACATGTGCCTCAAGGCATGGCTTTGGACCCTGTAGCTCCTGAGTCCCCCTGAACTGAGAAGGAAAAGTAACTCAGACCTCTGTTACATTATTGTATTTAGCGAGTGGACTTGAAATTGCTGGGCCAAGTAGGATCTCCAGATTGTGCAGTATTCCTTGCTCTGTATTGCGTTTCACTGCTTTTGGAGGTTTCCAAACACTTTGTGAATTGCTCCTGATTTCTCTGTTCCTGACGAGAGCACTGCAGAGACTCTGTCCCTTTAACCCCCATGTCTATGGGCAGCGGCCCCCGAGCAGGAACACGCCGTGACAGGGCTTCAGCAGCAGCCCCCGAGCTCGAGGCAGCCCCTTTGCTTTCTGTTGGGGGAGTGGGGATGTTCTTTTTGGTGACTTGGAGCCCTTTTGAAAAATTAATGGAAATTATTACCACAATCACTGAGAAAGTCTGACGTGCTTAAGCCACAACGTTGTGTGCAGTTTCGGGAAAATATGGATCCAGGAGCCAGGCTGCATGCCTCCAGTGTTGAGCAAGGCATGTGGCTGGCCCCCATTTGTGAGGGAGGGGAGGGTTGGGGAGCTCACAGCACACTGGACAGGGCAGGCAGCAGAGAATAGACACAGAGTTGGCACCTGCAATTTCCCCCGGACAGAGCTTTCTAATTTAAAATCTTTTAATTCTTCATGACACGCAACATTTCTTAAACACAGAGATTTTGCTTAAACACACACACGTAGCAGCAACCCTTCTATCCAGAATCCCATGTTAGAACTGTCCAGAGACTTCCCTAGGGGTACAGTGGTAAGACTCCGTGCTGTCAATGCACGGGGTCTGGGTTCAATCCTGAGTCTGGGAACTAGGTCACAGATGCCCAGGAGGAAGATTGAAGATTCTGGGTGCCTCAAATAAAATTAAAAAAGAGGATGCACTTTCTATTAAAAAAGAAAGAACTGTTGAGAAAGCTTCATACAAAGCCATAGGAAAATAAACATGGGCTGAGCACTCCCCGGCTGCCGGGCGCTGGGGAAGATAAAGTCAAACCTGGTGACTGCCCTCCCGGAGCCCGCAGTGACAGACCTAGAAACAGATGGTGTAGTGGCATCTGAGCTGCAGACCTGGGGTTGGGGGACCTGACACGCATGTGCTGCCGGGTGTATGCTGAAAAGGTTCCGGCAGAGACGGAGCCTGAAAGCGGCCCTCCCACATAACTTGCTTACTTCGTGGTCAGGGGGACTGCATTCATGCCTTCCCCTAAGGGAGAAGAAAAAAGCAGAAACTGTTCGAAGAAAAGGTGGGCACAGAGATGATGATAGAGGGGCTCGTTGCAGCCGGCGTGGCGATGCCACCCCGTCCGAGGGTGGTGAGCCTCCTGCAGGAGGTTGATGGAGTTAGAGCCACCTGTGAACCCCGGGTGGGAAAGGGCTGTGGAAAGTGGGGCACTACTGAGGGGCGGGAGCCAGACGAGGAAGCTTTGAGGCTGTCTCTTCTTGTCGGGACACTGAGGCATAGAGGGGACGCGCTTGTCCAAGGCCAGTGGGGAACGGATGGGAGACTCGGGACGAGCTGCCCAAGTCGAGTGCCTCCTGAGTTCTTTCCTCTGTGCCCCAAGGGGAGTGTCTCTTGAGCTTAGGATTTTATGGAGGCTGCTGGCACGAAGGATTAGCGTGGCATCCTTCGTGTTTACAGGGCAGGGAGCATCTAGGAAGAGTTCTGGGTGACAGTTACTATCACAAAGGCCAGGCTAGCAGGGGTTTCTTTACGCTTATGTAAAAAGCAGCCCATTGCTGTGTACTTGCTTTGCAGGATGCCCGTGGCTTCCAGGTCTGCTGTCGCCGCCTCAGTCCCAGGCAGCGTCAGGATCAGTCACCTTTTAAACCATCTTGCGGGGGACGAAGTAGGCCAGGGCAGAGAGGTGAGGAGATGTGCCTGGGGCCCCACTGCCGCTCAGGGACAGAGCTTGCGCGGGGCGGCGTCTCGAGGTCCCGGGTCAGGCCATCTCACGGCCACAGGCCGTTCTTCCTCCGTCCAGTAGTCCTCCACGCAAACAGCTGCCCGTGTCTGGTCCTGCGTCGGGGCCTGGGGCTGCAGAGATGGCCAAAGCAGCGGCCCGCCCAGAGGCTCAGTTAGATGGTGGTTTCCCAGAGGACGCAGCGCTGCAGTAGACACAGCTGGACGGAGCGAGGTGTTGTCTGCCCTGCCTGTTCCCTTGCGGGTTCACAGGTAGGTCTGTTTGTTCTCAATCCGTTTGGGCAGGACCTTGATTAATCATTTCCTGGCTATGAACTCAAAGTTGAAAAAGAGGCTGGTATTGGTGGGAAATCAAGATTATTAAAATTTTAGAGCTGAAAGGCTTTGTGAAGAGCTGGAGTTGATGATCTCCTGAGGGCCTGACGGCTGGAGCAGCTGGATCTAGTCCCTGTCGAGTAGATGACTTCAAGGCAGCAACTTCGAAGACACTCTGCAGTGTCGGGTGGGTGTACAGCTGGAGGAGGCAGAGCTCCGTGGCCGAATGTGCCTGTTGTTAGAATGCAGAGATGTTAGCGGCATGTGTCAAACACAGATATGTTAGTTCACAGATTGCGGGCCAGGATGATAGGGGTTTTTTTGTTTTTGTGAACTCTATTATTAGCTAAATCTAGACTGATGAAATTGAAGTGGAATTCAGTGGAAGTTGAAGAGTCCCGCAAACTAGGAAGTGCCCACCTAGGGTTGTATGGAGTGTGATTCCACCACTCTGCCAGAAAGGTCACACTGTATTGTAAGGTAGCAAACATGATGTTGTGGGATGACTTTGATTTGGCTTGGTGATGGGGAAAACAGTAACTCTTGCAAATGTTGCTACTTCATAGTAATTACTTGCGGTGGAACTTTCTCTCAAATTTTTCCCGTTGCACTGAATAAGCTGCATTCCTTAGTTGAGAGCTACCGCTGGAGACCCCTGTGAACAAATAAACTGGCACCTGGATAAATTGGCCTTCTCTGAATTTTTAGAGCTCCACGCCCCTCTGACAAGCTTCTCTGACAGTGACATGTCCTGTTTTTCAGGAGTTTTTCCCCATTCATTGTTTTATTTAATCTTCACAAGCAGAGTGGAAACGAAGAAGCTGACTCAGGCCAGACTCAGAATGGTTTGAGCCTCAGGGCCAGCTGTGCTCAGGGGGCCTGCTCACCCCGCCCCCTCATTTGAAAGCTGAGATGACAGCCCTGGAAGGTGACTCGTTTCCCTGAGACCCGGAGCCCTGCAGCTGTGTCCTGTGCATCCCCCATCCAGCGCACCTGCCCCTGCATCCTTGAAGCCCGGTGAGGGCATCAGTCACAGGAGAAACGTTAGCGGAGGCTAAGCTGTCAGCAGCAGAGCTGCCTGAAACAGCAGCCAGACTTTTTGGACAAAGATATTTTTTAAGAAGACAGTTTTTTGTTTTTTGTTTTTATAAATTAGCTCATTAACAAAGTAATTCTATCTCCTGTCAGCAGAGGCTAAGGAGCTCAGCTCTAGCAGCTGCCTCCCTAGTAACAGTTTTCATTGGCCACCCTCAGAAGCAGCATCATTGGCTTTTGTGGAATAGAGAATTTAAAAATAGACTGGACTTGGTTTGCAGAGCAGGGAGGGCTCCTCAAGGTGAGCTGGCGGTTCTCTCGGTGGTTCTCTCGCTGTGAGGACAGGCAGCGATGTGCAGAGAGGCGGGGGCGCCCTGCAGTTAGGCGGCCGGCCTCCAATCAGGGCCTCCGCCTCCACCACCGGGGGCCTGTGTGCTCACAGTACAGCCCTTTCAGAGGGACCTCCTCCCATCTCCGCACCCCCTTCGTGGGCTGCAGCGGGCTGGGGAGCAGGGCTGGGCCCAGGCGCCTGTCGGCTGCCCGAGGG
>SJYA01008710.1:5120-15274 GCA_006410615.1 Neotragus moschatus
GCCTGCCCCTGACCCCCGACCCCCAACCCCCGGTGGTGGGCTGGCTGATGGGCTGGGCTGCCCTGCCCCTGCCCCCCTACCCCCGGGAGGTGGGCCGGCTGACGGGCTTGGCTGGCCCCCTGACCCTTAGTGGTGGGCCGGCTGGCGGGCTGAGCTGGGCCCTGACCCCTGGCTCCCCTAACCCCAGGCCCCTGGGGGTGGGCCGGCTGACGGGCTGGGCTGGCCTGCCCTGGGCTCCCTGACCCTTGCCCTCTCCTCTGCAGCTACAACGGTGGCGTCTGTGTGGACGGCGTCAACTGGTTCCGCTGCGAGTGTGCGCCTGGCTTTGCGGGCCCCGACTGCCGCATCAGTGAGGCGCTGGGGCGCCCACCCGGGTGGGCGGGGTTGCCGGGCCCCTGCTCTGGGAGCTGTTCGGGTCACTTGTGTCCACGGACCTCAGGGTGCATTGTGGTCATAGCCACCTCTCCCCTCAGCCTGAGCCTCAGTTCTGCCATTTGCCTCCCACCAGCAGTGGCTGGGGGTACCCCGCTGGGGGCAGACCCAGGTTGGGCTGGCCGTTGGCTCCTAGAGGCAGAGGGCGACAGTGCCGGCGGCCTCAGGCCCAGGTCAGAGGCCCCACGGGCCCCAGGCCCAGGCTGCCGGGCTGTGTGGGCCCTGCTGCCCACACTGCCACCTCGCTGACGCCCTGCCCGGCCCCTCCCCGCAGACGTTGACGAATGCCAGTCCTCACCTTGTGCCTACGGGGCCACGTGCGTGGACGGGATCAATGGCTACCGCTGCAGCTGCCCGCCCGGCCGATCCGGCCTGCGGTGCCAGGAGGGTAGGTGGGGGACGCCGCCGGCAAGGCCCCGCCCGGGCTGCTGGCTCCGGGGAAGCTTGCCCTCCATGGCGCCCCACCTCTCCCGCCCACAGTGATTGTGTTTGGGAGGTCCTGCTGGTCGCAGGGCGTGCCCTACCCTCACGGGAGCTCGTGGGTGGAGGACTGCAACAGCTGCCGCTGTCTGGATGGCCACCGGGACTGCAGCAAGGTGTGGGGTCTGTCCGCCCGCCCTGCGCGCCTCCACCGCCCTGCTGGGTCTGATGCCTCTGCACCCCAGGCCTGCGGTCCCCGTCATTCACCCCGGACCCTATTGCTCACCCTGGGAGGGTGCGTGGGGAGGGAACGAGCGAGCCTGGCCCTGGAAGGCATGGGCCACCCTGCTCTGCTAGGTTCCTTCACCGTGGGGGCCCTCGGGGGTAGGGGGCGCTCTACCCACGGACTTATGACCAGCGGTGTTTCTCCCCCCGTGGTGCCATCCGGGTCTGTCTGTGGGTCCTGTCCATGTGCCCCCAGGTGTGGTGTGGCCAGAAGCCCTGCCTACTGGCTGGCCGGCCGGATACCCTGAGTGCCCAGTGCCCACCAGGGCAGCGGTGCCTGCAGAAGGCTCCCGGCCAGTGCCTGCAGCCACCCTGCGCGGCCTGGGGGGTGTGTAGCGCGGAGGAGCCTGTGCTGCCTAGCACCCTGTGCCAGCCGCGCTCCAGCCACCTGGACAACAACTGTGCCCGCCTCACCCTGCGCTTCAACCGCGATCAGGTGCCCCAGGTGAGCTGCCTGCCCCTGGGACGCTGCTGGCGAGCAGGGCCCTGACTGCTGGCCTCCTTCCTGTGGCCACGCAGACGGCTTGAGACCCCTGCTGGCAGCCCTGTGCCTGCATGTGGTCAGATGAGATGGAGCACTGGGCGCGGGCAGCGGGAGGGGCCGGCCCGGGCCGAGATGCCCACTCGTCCAGTCGTTCCCGGTGCCTGGGCTACAAGCGGCCTTCCCGGGAGGCCAGGGCCAGCCCATGGCTCCGTGGGCATTCTCGCCCTGCCCTCATCTCTGCCCATAAGGCCTTCTGGTCTCGGTACTGGCCCTGGCCACGGAGGCCGTCTGGGTTCTGGGTGGGGCTGGGGACCACCGTGGGAAGCCAGGGCCCTTGCTCCCCAGACAGGCTGTCTGGGGCGTCCCGCTGCCCGCCGAGGGCGGGTCCCTCGGGATGCGGTTGCTGCCCGCTGCTCACCTGCCGCCCGCCCAGCAGGGCACCACCGTGGGCGCCGTCTGCTCTGGCATCCGAGCTCTGCCGGCCACGAGGGCCGCGGCCCGGGACCGCCTGCTCATCCTGCTCTGCGACCGGCCGCCCTCGGAGGCCAGCGCGGTGGAGGTGGCCCTGGTGAGTGTGGCCGGCGGGCGGCCGCCTCTGTTCCGCCCCCGCCGCCCCCGCCCCCGCCAGTCCCACTGTGAACGTGCTCCTAGATGGGGCATAAGTCGGCACCTCAGAGGTCAGGCGAGGCTGTGTCTCGGGGCACGCGGGGAGGAAAGGGGGACGGGCAGGGTGGTCTCTCTGGGTGCCAGTGTTGGCGTGGAAGGGGCTGCCTGGTGGAGGTGAGTTGGGCCAGCATCAGGGCGTGGCTGGCTGGGGCTGGGACGCGCCTGAAGGGCTGTGGTGCAGCGGAGTCTGTGGGAGTGCAGACCAGGCCACAGCCTCCTCCCCACGGCCTGCCCAGTGTGGGGCACCCCCAGCCTCTGGCAGAGGCCTCCTCCAGTGAGCCTCCCCCAGGGCCCCAGGCCCCCAGTCCCTGCTCTACGACGGCCGTGCTGTGGGGCCGCGGGGTCTCCGCCCCCCCTCGCCTCTGCCCGGACAGGCCAGCTGGGGTGGGAGCCTCGCACTCCCTGGGGTTGCACGCCGGGCCGGGCCGCTGTTCCAGCTGCTGCCGCAGTGGAGGGGGTCCCAGGCCCCCACTGCCCAGCTGAGTGCGCAGGCGGCCCCTCAGCGCTGTTCTCTGCCGCAGTCCTTCAGCCCAGCCCGAGACTTGCTAGACAGCAGCCTAATCCAGAGCGCAGCGCACGCCATCGTGGCTGCCATCACGCAGCGGGGGAACAGCTCGCTGCTGCTGGCCGTCACCGAGGTCAAGGTGGAGACGGTCGTTGTGGGCAGGTCCTCCACAGGTGAGCGGGAGGGGCGCGCCGCCTGGGCCCAGGGTGAGCGGGTGGGTTCCTTTGGGCTCGAAGGGGCGTGGCTGTGGCCTCTGCCTGCCCAGGGTACACGGCAGCTCCTCTGTACCTGCCAGCAGAGGTTTCCCAGCCCACCCCACCTCCTAGCCCCGAGCCTGGGGCCCTGCCCATCCCCCAAGCCGAAGGACCGGGCGTCTGGCCCTCTGACGACTGGGTGCCCCTGCCCCAGGTCTGCTGGTGATGGTGCTGTGCGGCGTGTTCAGCGTGCTGTGTCTGGCGTGCGTGGTCGTCTGCGTGTGGTGGACGCGCAAGCGCAGGAAAGAGCGGGAGAGGAGCCGGCTGCCGCGGGAGGAGGGCCCCAACAACCAGTGGGCCCCGCTCAACCCCATCCGCAACCCCATCGAGCGGCCGGGCGGCCCCAAGGAAACGCTGTTCCCCTGCAAGAACTTCACGCCGCCCCCGCGCAGGGTGGGCGAGGCGCTGCCCGGGCCGGCGGGCGGCGGGGAGGACGAGGAGGACGAGGAGCCAGGCCGTGGGGAGGACGAGTCCCCCGAGGCCGAGAAGTTCCTTGCACACAAGTTCACCAAAGACCCCGGCCGTTCGCCCGGGCGGCCGGCCCGCTGGGCCTCAGGCCCCAAGGTGGACAACCGCACACTTGGGGGCGCCAGCGCTGCCCACCGCGCCGGCCGGGAGTAGGGTGCCAGACTGCCCCCCGGGCACAGGAGGCCGAGGCCGCGCGCATAGTTTATTTTGTGTAAAAAAGAGAAAACACCAAAAGCAAAAAGCAAATGTTTATTTTCTACGTTTCTTTAGCCTTGTATAAATTATTCAGTAACTGTCAGGCGGAAAACAACGGCGAATTCTTGGAGAGTTGCTATTTTTGTAACGTTCCCGTGTGCCGCACGCGTGTGTGGCAGGAGACAGCAAGGGGGCGTGTCCTCCCCAGGTCCGTGGACGTGTGTCCCCGAGGTGGCGCGCTGTTTACAGAACCTTCCTTTATTCCTCATCTGGGTTGGCCGTGGCTCCAGGCCAAAGAGCCAGTGGGACCCATGTGTCTGGCGTGGCCCATGGCTGCCGGGGGCGCCTGCGGTGGCAGTGGGGCTGGGGGTTGCCAGCGGGGCCCGTGGCGGTCGGCATGGCCTGAGGCCGCGGGCAGACTCACCCCTCCGGCCCGCCGTCCTCGCCTGCGCTGCCCACGACACCTGACACTTGCTCCAGAGATCTCTCAACTGTGCTTTCAGAAGTGCCCTTCCTGACTGCTCCGCCCCCGGCGGCAGCAGCGCTGACGCTTGTGACAAGTGCCTTCTCACAGACGCCCCCTCGCGGCTGCCAACGCCTGCTGCGGGCACCTGGCTGCTGCCCGCCTGCCGGCCCCGGCCCCCTCCTCGTGGAAGCGCGTTTCTGTACATATGTACATATTAAATGGGTCGCTCTGTGTATTTGATTTAATAACTTAGAAGCCTTGGCCTGCCTTTTTCTTCAGGTGCCGTTCCTTTGTTATGCAGAGCGGGATGGGGGCCGGGAGGCGGGGGCCGGGCGCGGGCCCCTCGGGTCCCCCACATCTGTGAACACATGGGTGTCCGTGCCATTACAGATGCCTTGTTGGAAATGGGGCGACGAAGGCGCTTTGCCTTCTGTCTGAGCTGAGAACACGTGGAAAGAGCTTGGTCAATGGTGCCAAGTCGCTTAGCAATGAAGTGCTGTCAGGATTTCAAGGAATGAGGTCAAAGCTTGACAGCCCAAGGGTGAGGCCGTGTGTGGCTCCTGGCTCCGAAGGCTGGGCAAATCGAGCCTCAGCCCGGCGGTCTCGGGGCGGTGGGCCGGGCTGGCTCCGTGCCTGTCGGTGAGGCTGCTCACTGTGACACGGTTTATGCCAGCTCACGCTCGCGGAGCACCCGCGCCACCAGAAAGATCACCAGTTTCCAGGCTCTTTTTCCACTGTGTTTATGTAACTCAAGACTCCAGGTTCCTGGGAGAAACCATGCCAGCGCCTTTGGTCCTGGAGCGCTCTGTTGCTGTGAGTGATTGCCCAAGCCAGCAGACAGATAGCAGTTCAGACCCTGGCCCATGGTGCACCCCAGCCCCGGGAGCAGAGCTGTTGGGCCTGGCTGGCTGCAGGCTCCCCTTGGATGCCCGGACCCGGAGTGCAAAGCCTGTTTGCTGGGTGTGTTCGAGCAAGACCGCTCGCGCTGCTGAGCAGATTTGAAAAGAAACGAGCGGAGTTTTCTAGAAATGACAACGTGCTGCTTCCAAACTGGGAACTGAACGCCACTCTGACGCTGCCGAAGAAAGAAGAGGTCGGAGGAGACGCCTCTTGTGCTGTGAAGAGGTCGGGGGAGAATAGTCCCGAAGCACCTGGACCGGAGGGCAGGGTGACGTGAGGCCCACGTGACTGGCGAGGCAGGGCTGGTGGTCGGACACTGGCAGCATGTCCCCTGGAGGTGGGCGTGCAGAGAGGAGCTGGCGGCGGGGAGGGCCGGGCCCCTCCTGGCCGTCAGGACGTGGCCGTGGGCAGTGCCAGTGGGCCCCCACATTCTGGGGGGGACCTCGTGACCTTGAGGGGTCTGAAGGGAGCTCACAAGACCCTGCTGGCTCAGGGGAGACTGCACGCCCCTGTGTGCACGTGTGTGCAGCCCGCCCACCAGCCTCCTTCCCTACTCAGGCCTGGCCCGGGTGGCCTGGTGTCCGGTTGGGTAAGGACAGGCCTGTCCACGTACCTCTCCAGGCCCAGCTCACACCACCGGCCACACGGGCACCCCCTCCTGGATGGTGGGGCTCATTCCACCTGCACCGTGGCCTCTGCCGCTCCTGGCTGGGCTGCGAAGGGCAGCCCGGATGGCACAGCCCCTGTGCCCCAGGGTGGCCCTCGCCCTGCCGGTCCCGCCCTCTGCTCCGCCAGGCCCCTCTGACTGCCTCCCAGTCCTCTCCGGGCTGAGCCGTCAGGGGGCCGTGTGGCCAGGAAGCTCAGACAAAGGAAGGCTCACAGGGGCCGCAGCTGGGGCCCCCATCTCCCGAGACCGGCTGGGCCCCCGTGGTGCCTCCGCCAGTCCGGGTGTGGAGCGGCGTCACACCTCAGCTGGCAGGGAGTGGACATGGAGTCCAGGAGCAGCCCAGGGCCCCAGGGCCCCCCAGCCCCACAGCAGCCTTGCACAGTCTTCCCTGCTGGCACCACTCCCCCACCGACCTGCTCCCTGCTCAGCCAGGGGAGTCTCCTCACTGTCCTCTGGGCCCTAGTCACCAAATAGGGTCTGGGCCTCCCTGGGCCTGCGGGGCTGCGGGCTTGGAGGCAGCTCAGGGCTCGAGGTGCCAGCCCGGAGGCTGGGGGCTCCCTGAGAGGACAGCAGGCGGCACCTGTGGACTGGCTCCAGCTGGGGCCTGCAGAGGCTGCGGGTCTGGCCAGGTCCTTGCTGCTGCACAGCTAAGAGGATGGTGCCAGGTGGAGGTGGACATCAGGGTGTGCTGAGATGCCAGCCCGGGGAGAGGCAGGCCTGGCTGGGGGTCTGAGGCCCCAAGCAGGTGCCCGCTGGGACTGTGCTGGCGGGTGTGTGGGGTCTGGCCCATCCCGGGCAGCGGACACTTCCTCCATAGGCCAGGCACCCAGGGAGCCCTGTGCCTACCAAGTGAAGAGCGGCCAGTCGGCAGTGGCCGGCGCTGTAGGTCCGCAGCTCTGCAGGAGCAGCCCCTCTTTCCGGCTGGGGTCAGATGGGCCTCCCTCACCTCCTCATCCCCAGGGAGTCAGAGCTGGCAGCAGGGCCCCGTCGGTGCCGGGCCTGGACCAAGGGCCGAGTCCCAGCCCCACGTGCCGACCCGTGTCTCTGCAGCCAGCCTGCCGCAGGTGCAGAGTAGCTCTGGGGCCGGGATCCGGGCCTCCTGCAGCCGCCCCCAGGGGCTGCCCGCTGCTTCCCTGGTGCCAGGCCCGGGGGACTGGCTCTGCTTGGCGACAGCTCTGCCTGCCGAGTCTCCGAAGAAACCAGGCCCCAAGGAGTGGGGAAGAGATCCCACAGCTGTTCCCTGGGCGGCCGGGCCGTTAACCCCCGTGGGCCAGGCTGTGGGCCTGTGGCCTTGGCCTCACGGGGCCCGACCCCAGCTCTCTCAGACCGAGCCCAGTGGCCCTCCCTCATCAGACCCCAGACGCAGGTCTTCAAGGAGCAGGGCTGTCTGGGACCTGCGAGGGTCTCCAGCTGAGAGCAGGGGCCTGGAGGCCACTAGGAAAGAGAAACCATCTGTGCCACCCCTCTCCCCCGCCCCCAGCCCTGGACGATTCCGGAAGCCCAGCATCCAGCGAGGGAAAGCCCACTGGAGCCCTGCTGACATTCGGCCAGACCCAGGGCCAGCAGCGAGGCCAAGGTGGCCCCTGGCCGGTGCTTGAGCCTGAGCGCCGACTAGGATGGGGCTGGTGACGGATTCTGGGTGCGGTGGGCGCGGGGTGGGTGGGGCGGATGTCCCCTCGCATAGGCGGGACCACTCATTGAGCCACGGGTCCTGTGCAGACAGCCTGCCCCACACACGGCCCCCTAGGAGACCGCACCTACGCCTCCTGAGCTCCCGAGTGTTGCCCTCCTCACGGTTAGAGTCGCCCTGGGGGACAGTGGGCGCTGGGTATCCAGAGGGAGGCCTGGTCAGGACGCCGCAGCACCCGCTTTGTGAGAGAGGGCTGCAGTGAGACAGGCAGCAAAGCCTGTGTTCAGAGGGGCGGGCGTGGTGGGGCGCGGGGTGGAGAGGGGTGGAGAGGGGTGGAGGGGGTTTATTTTGCCCACCATAGGCATCCCTACCTGAGAGCAGAGAAATATGCTCCATAAATACGTGTTGGATGAAAGAATAGGGGTCAGATGAAACCAAATCTAGGCCTGATTGTTGGTCCCGGAAGTGTTATAAGAGCCTTTCCTGCTTCGAGAGCAGTGGGGTGGATGATGAATTCAGTGGGCATCTCATAAGTGTTCTTGCCCACCTGCCTGCCTGCAGTGAGACTTGGAGGTTGGCAGGCAGGTTGGAGAGTTCTAGAAATAGAACACTTACACCTCCAGCCTTGCTGCCCAGGTCCAGTCCGGGTGGAGGGCGAGATTAAGGGCAGCTTCCCCTTGGCCCCCCTTGCTGTTCCAGGGGTGCTAAGCCAGCGTCCACCTCTGCCATGGGGGCTGCCAGCCCCTGCTGGGCACAGTAGGAGTCAGAAGGACCGGATCTGTGACATCTCAGCAAGTCGTTCCAGGCAAGCCCAAGTCCCCAACCTGAGGGGAATAATTAGACTATTGTGTGCGAAATAAC
This sequence comes from Neotragus moschatus, assembly GCA_006410615.1. NCBI lineage: Eukaryota > Metazoa > Chordata > Mammalia > Artiodactyla > Bovidae > Neotragus > Neotragus moschatus. The sequence continues at coordinate 13,354 of SJYA01008710.1, forward strand.
AATTAGGCCATTAAAGAGAAGGGCCAGGAGAATCTGCCTTCCCACGCCCTACTCCTAGCCTGACCTTCCGCCTCACTGTGCAGTCTGTTTCCATGGCAGGTGTCCTGGTCCCCATGGCAACCAGGAATCATTTCACACACAGACGGTTATAGTCGTGTGGTATTGGGGAGCTGGGGAGATGTCAAGGGGCAAAGTTTTCATTTATAGCACCTGAGTAGAAAGGTGTCAGAACAGGTCTCAGCCAAATTCTACACAGATGACTCAGCTGGCCTCCTGACCATTTATTTGTCTGTCAACAGAATGGCTGTAGTCATAGGGTGCTTTTGGTCATAAATAATAGAATCTCTAACTCTCAGAAGCTAAAGCAAAGCTTTCTCAAAAAAAATTCTTTAAAAAATTTTTTTTTGCATTTTAAAAATTGAAGTGTAGTTGATAGCAATGCCTTCAGCCATTTCATGAGCTATGGAGGGAGGGCACTGGGTTGGTGAGATTTTCTTGGCTTTCCTCACAGTGGCAAGACGGCTGCAGGGGTTCCAGGAATCACATACTCCTAGGGCAACACCCAGTGCAGGGAGGGGCAGCTGGCAAAGGGCTTCTCTTCTCACAGCTCTTGTATCGCCTTGTCCAGAAGCTGTGGGTGACTTCACCTTCCTGATCACTGACAAAACAGACTCACATAGCCACTGTCAGACACTCAAGCACTTTAAAGAAAAGGAAACGGGTACAGGGAGCTTCCTGAAGTGTCTGCTCTCTGCGGCGGATGGCCTGCAACCCCTACCACACTCACGTGCATACATACACACTCACATTTGGTCCAAGCAGTTCTGAAGGGGTGAGGTTAACCCCTTCTTAGGAGTGGACACCCCAGCAAGAACTGAATCAATCAGGCCCTGGGGAATGAGCGAGGGGTGGGCTCTGAGATCCTGCCCCACNGCAGAGAGGGGCGGGGTGGGGCGGGGCGGGGCGGGGCGTCACAGGTCAGGACTGGCCCAGGATGACCTCTCTCCTGCATGGAGACCTGCAGGACAGTCTTGAAGGTCACAGGGCAGAGATCCAGGGGAGGCAACAGGAGCTCCAAACGGAGAGAAAGGAGCAGGTAGGGAGGCAGACACCAAGGGGCCCGCAGCTCGCATGGCGGAGCCCGGGTCTCCGCGCTGCCTGGCTAGCGCCCTGGAAGTTCTGCAGCTCGTGGAAGACATGGAGGCTCTCAAGGACCCAGGGAGATGAGCCAAACCCACAAAGGGGGCGGGCAGGCGGCCCTGGTGCCCTGGCGTTTCTGGCTCTTCTCCCCAGGCAGGTGACATGTACAAGCGTCCTGTCGCTCCGGGTCTCCACCTTGCAGCCCCACCAAGCCCTGCGGTGAGAGGAACCCGGTGAGACCTGAGTGCCGAGCAGGCTGCCGGGGGCGAGAGGTCTTGCATGCGGTGACTTCTAAGACTGGGCGCTGGGTCTTCTCTGCACAGCCTCCTGCAGTCCCCTTGCGGGCAGCCCTGGGCTTCCGTCCCTGTACAAACTCTCGCTTCACTGCGCTCTGCCAACACTGCGTTTTTTTGCAGACTGAAGGTTTGTGGCAAGCCTTTGTTGAGGAAGCCCACCACTGCTATCCTTCCAACAGCATGATTTTAAAATCAAGGTCTGTGCGTTGATTTTAGACATCACGCTATTGCACACTTCACAGACTACAGTGGAGTGTGAACATGACTTTCACATGCCCTGGGAAACAAAAAAAGTTCATGTGACTCTTGAAATATTTGCTTTATTGGGGTGGTTGGGGCCCAAACCTGCAATACCACCAGGGTCTGTCTGTTATAGGACTGCTTATCTGCTGTTGCGTGACAAGTCGCCCCAAACGGCTTAAAATGACAAGCCTTTATCATCTCAGATTCTGTGGGTCTGGGGTCTGGGAGGGGCTTCACAGGTC
>SJYA01008711.1:0-15598 GCA_006410615.1 Neotragus moschatus
AAAAAAAAAAGATACTGCAACCTTGTTGTACTTTCATCTGGAATCAGTGAGAACTGGATGCATCTCAAGGGCCAGAGGGAGTCAAAGAAATCCATCACTCTCCAGTCCTACACTACCAGTCCTGGAATCAGAAGTATTCTTGTCCCTCCCTTCCACCTCTTCAGATCCTATCCATCCAATCCGGCAATCCCACTAGTGGGCATATACCATATGAGAAAACCGTTAATTTAAAAAGACACACGCACTCCAGTGTTCACTGCAATATTTACAAAAGCCAGGACTTGGAAGCAACCTAGACGTCCACTGACAGATGAGTGGATAACGAAGATGTAGTACATATCTACAATGGAATATTACTCAGCCATAAAAAGAAATGAAACTGGGTCATTTGAAGAGATGTGGATGAACCTAGAGTCTGTCATACAGAGTGAAGTAAGTCAGAAAGAGAAATGTAAATATTGCATATTAAAGCATATATGAGGAATCTAGAAAAATGGTACTGATTAACGGATTTGCAGGGCGGGCGTGGAGATGCAGACACAGAGAGCGGATCTACAGACACAGTGAGGAAAGGGGGTGAGACAAACAAAGAGTGTAGCACTGACATATATACTTGATCGTGTAAAATAGAGGGCTGGTGGGAACCTGTATAAAGCACAGGAAACAGCTCAGCTTGGTGCTTGGGGTGATCTAGATGAGTGGGATGAGGGTGGGGAGGGAGGGAGGCACGAAGGGAGAGGATATATGTATACATATAGCTGACTCAGAAGCCACTGAGCGACTTCACTTTCACTTTTCACTTTCATGCATTGGAGAAGGAAATGGCAACCCACTTCAGTGTTCTTGCCTGGAGAATCTCAGGGACAGAGGAGCCTGGTGGGCTTCTGTCTATGAGGTCGCACAGAATTGGACTCAACTGATGCGACTTAGCAGCAGCAGCAGCTAATTCACGCTGTTGTACAGCAGAAACTCACACATGGTAAAGCAAAAATACTACAATTAAAAAAAAAAAAAATACCCTACTCATCCTTTGAGGTCTAGCTCAAGACCGACTTCCTGGTGTAACTCACAGTGTTCTCTGAACTCCCGTTGTCATCTTGATCCCCACTTTGGCATGTGATTGCTATGCAGGACGTTGTAAAGGCTTGCAGGTCCCTCCCCAGCCTTGTTTCTTTCCTGGAAACAGGGCACTCTGCCTTAGATCCTTTCATAAGCTGCATCTAGTATTCTGCTGGGCTTAGTAAATCGTCATGAAATGGAGACAGTCATCGAGTGATACTGACATTCTCAATGGCCCAGATGCTTCACCCAACTTGGGTGCTGCCTGTCTGGCACCATACAAATAAACAAATGTCTGTGAATGGAAAGATTCTCCTAACATGTGTCAACCGGTAGAGGCTAAACATAGTACCAGTAGGAGAGACACACACCGTGGAGCTTTCCAACAGGAGCAGCAAGTTAGGCAAAACCGACAGTTCTCAACCTTGAATTCCCTTTGGAATCACCTTTGAACTCTCAAAAGCTCCATTCGGGTTTAATTGGTCCAGGATGGAGCCCAACCATGAGTGTGATTTACAAGCTCCCCGGATAATGCTTACAGGCAGCTGGGAGAAAACTTTGTTTCACATTCTGAATCTTTTTGAGTGCATTTCCTACTCTCGTATCTGATCCCATCTGATCAAGCTCATTCATCTGAATGTCTAATTTGTCTTTTCTACCCTTTTTGTAGAATTTATTTATCAGGTACTAAGTACATGATGTGCCAGGAAGAAACAAAGAGAAATCTGGTGTCTGCCCACAAGAAACCTGCTGTCAAGTAAGAGACAGTTTACGGAAATAAGCAAAGGTGTAAGGAAACTTTGCTTCCCAAACTGAAGAGCTTATGAGATTCAGATGACTTTTTAGATCTTACCTTGCTGCCTGGATTCTCGGCACCTGCTACCTGAAATTCAGAAACAGAATAGATGACGATAATGTAGGACTCCTCTGTGCACAGATTTACTGCCCAGCCTCTTGTTAAGACTCCAGAATTAATAGACTGGGAAAGCACACTCTTGTGAGTGCTGTGGAGGAGAATGAGTTGAGAATGAGCAAGTTTTCTGAGTGAAGAGTCTCAGTGCTGTGCTGAATCTCTGCTGGAGATTTTTTTTTTCTTCTCATTTTTTCATTTTTGAGATTTTGTTGTCTCCAGTACTGCCTGAATGTGGCTTCAAAGAAAAGGCTAAGAATCTCCCGTCTCGTTCAGTTGAATCCTGCAGCTTGATGTTGACTGGTCAGAAAAATTGAGGATATTTGGGAGGAAAAGTAGGGATAGGTGAGAGGGAAGTCAAAGGATGATGCTTCGGTTCAGTTCAGTTCAGTTCAGTCACTCAGTCGTGTCCGACTCTTTGCGACCCCATGAATCGCAGCACGCCAGGCCTCCCTGTCCATCACCAACTCCCAGAGTTCACTCAGACTCACGCCCATCGAGTCAGTGATGCCATCCAGCCATTTCATCCTCTGTCGTCCCGTTTTCCTCCTGCCCCCAGTCCCTCCCAGCATCAGAGTCTTTTCCAATGAGTTAAATCTTTGCATGCGGTGGCCAAAGTACTGGAGTTTCAGCTTAGCATTGTCCAAAAGACCGAAGAGAGGGACTTCCCTGGTGATTCAGTGGTTGGGAGTCTGCCTACTAATTCAGAGGACATGGGTTCGATCCCTGGTCTAGGAGATCCTATACACCATGGAGCAACTAAGCCCCTGTGACACAAGTACTGAAGCCTGAGCACCCTAGAGCCTGTGCTCCACAAGAAGAGAAGCCACCATAATGAGAAGTCTTTGAACCAGAACTAGAGAAAGCCCCAACAACAAAAATCCAGCACGGCTAATAAAAAAAAGAAGACGAAAGAGAAAGCTTGAATTAAGAAGCCAACGGTGGTCGCTCTTGAGTCCAGAAGCACATGGTCCTGATACCATGACCCACAGTCTCAGTAGTCTGGTGTGCCTCTTCCTGAGACACCTGGATGCTTTCTAGAGCTGCTCATCTGCACCCCATCTACTCTCTTAACCTTGACTTTGATATACTTTGAGGTACATCTGGGGTTACTGATAATGTGAATGTGTTCATCACTCACTCACTTCATGGTCTAGGGATAAACATGTTGAAGAAAGGGGCTTTAGAAGTTATCTCCTTTGTGTCCTACTGAACAGTGAGCAGTGAGAAGACTTGCCCTTGCTTTGTGAAATCTGTGAGGGTCTCACCCCATGTCCTCCTCCAATACTGCTGTTGAAATTGGACCCCCAGTTCTGGATTCCTAATATGCCTGCATTTCCCAAGGCACGGCTGACTCTGCCCCTCTCCACCCTCATCTCCAATTTCCACTGGCCTCCCTCCTGCTGTAATTTTTAAATTTTTTTTGGCCCCAACCTCCTGGTTGATGTTTTTAAAATAGGCTTTATTGTTTAGAGTAGTTTGAGTATGTATGTGTGTTAGTTACTCAGTTGTGTCTGATTCTTTGTGGCCCATAGACTGTAGCCCACTAGGCTCCTCTGACCACAGGATTTTCCAGGCAAGAATACTGGAATGGGTTGCCATTTCCTTCTCCAAGGGATCTTCCCAACCCAGGGATTAAATCTGTCTCCTGCATTGGCAGGCAGATTCTTTGCACCACCTGACCATAAATTTTATTAATGTGTATGCCTAGTCACTCGGAGAAGGCAATGGCACCCCACTCCAGTACTCTTGCCTGGAAAATCCCATGGGCGGAGGAGCCCCTTAGGCTGCAGTCGCTGGGGTCGCTGCGAGTCGGACACGACTGAGCGGCTTCGCGTTCACTTTTCACTTTCATGCATTGGAGAAGGAAATGGCAACCCACTCCAGTGTTCTTGCCTGGTGAATCCCAGGGACGGCAGAGCCTGATGGGCTGCCGTCTATGGGGTCGCACAGAGTCGGTCACGACTGAAGCGACTTAGCAGCAGTAGCAGCAGCACGCTTAGTTGCTCAGTCTGTCCAACTCTTTTCGACCCCACGAACTGCAGCCCCCCAGGCTCCTCTGTCCATGGGGACTCTCCAGGCAAGAATACTGGAGTGGGTTGCCATGCCCTCCTCAGGGGATCTTCCCAACCCAGGGATTGAACCCACGTCTCTTGCAATGCAGGCAGATTCTTTACTGACTGAGCCACCAGGAAAGCCCCAAATTTTATTAATACTTTGTTAAAATAATGATAAAGGTAACAGTAATAATGAATGGCAGAGATTGTGCCTACCCAGCCAAGTGACTGTCTTGGAGACTTTCAATTTTTTTTATAACCAACCNACCCACGTCTCTTGCAATGCAGGCAGATTCTTTACTGACTGAGCCACCAGGAAAGCCCCAAATTTTATTAATACTTTGTTAAAATAATGATAAAGGTAACAGTAATAATGAATGGCAGAGATTGTGCCTACCCAGCCAAGTGACTGTCTTGGAGACTTTCAATTTTTTTTATAACCAACCTTTGGGAGGTTTAGTAACTATTAAACATCTACCAAGAAATCCTCAAGAGAGACGTAGAAATTAAAAAAAAAAAAAAAAAAAAAGACGGATATTTGGGATTTCTATCTGACGGAGTTCACAGCATCCGAAAAGGGCCTCTGCCTGGTACCAATGTAAGAATGTGCTCCCTGAGTTATGTCCCTCAAAATGATTTCCCAGGCCCTTCACATGTTGGCCACAAAGGGGGATCGATAAGAGAGTTCAAGGGAGCCGAAAGCCAGGAGCATTCCGCAGGCTGGGCCGAGGAAAGGTTGAAGCAGGCCAGGCACGAACGCTTCAGCTCCTTGTCAGCAGCCTTTGATCTGCGTGGCAGCTGACACGAAAGTAGAATTTGGCCCTCCAAATCTACAGGACGAGACTTGACAAGGAAATCAGTTTCTCTGACAATTTCAAAAGCCCCGACACTTTCGTCACTTGGCACTTGGCCCTGGGGAATGGTGCTGTGGACACAGAGGCACCCACCAGCAGAGCCACTTCCCCGGAAGGGCTGACATTTCAAGTGCAGGCAGGTCCATGAGGAATGAAGGACACACTCTTCCCTGCCCTTCGTGGAGGGCAGGTATTGCAGGAAGCCGGAGGATTGGGGTTGGAGAGCAGAAGGAACTTCCCACCTGTCCATCTGGGTGGAAAGGCACGAATAAGCATGGCCAGGGAGTCAGCGGAAGCTGCTGCTGCTGCTGCTAAGTCGCTTCAGTCATGTCCGACTCTGTGCCACCCCACAGACAGCAGCCCACTAGGCTCCCCTGTCCCTGGGATTCTCCAGGCAAGAACACTGGAGTGGGTTGCCATTTCCTTCTCCAATGCATGAAAGTGAAAAGTGAAAGTGAAGTCACTGAGTTGTCTCCAACTCTCACTGACCTCATGGACTGCAGCCTACCAGGCTCCTCCGTCCATGGGAGTTTCCAGGCAAAAGTACTGGAGTGGGGTGCCATTGCCTTCTCCCAGAGGAAGCTACTGAAGTCTAAAGAATAAACATAGCGGCTCCTGGGACTGTAGGCTTAAGCAGATGATGCTGCAGCTGGTCTGTGGAGGATCGGTCCGCATCTGCCAGGTACGTGGGATTTAGCTGTGCATTTTCATCCTAAAGAAAATCAACCTGAATATTCATTGGAAGGACTGATGCTGAAGCAGAAGCTCCAGTACTTCGGCCACACGATATGAAAAGCCAACTCATTGGAAAAGACCCTGATACTCGGAAAGATTGAAGGCAAAAGAAGCAGGCAACAGAAGATGAGATAGTTTGATAGCCTCACCGACTCAATGGACATGAATTTGAGCAAACTCCAGGAGATAATGGAGAACAGAGGAGCCTGGTGGGCTACAGTCCATGAGGTCAAAAAGAGTCGGATACAACTTCAACAACAACAAAAAGTTTACTCCTAGATGAGCAAACCAAAATACACTGTGTTTGGCCTTTTATTCTAATTCCATCTTACAATTTGGCTGCCTGAATGTTCTTATCAGTGGGCTTAACCTCTCTAAGCTGCTCTGCTTGGGATTAATGACAGATGCGAAAATGCCAGGATTGGTTCAGGACCCGTGCTGGGCAGTGAGTCAAGATGACATCTGGACTATTCTTGATTCTTTTAATTAAAAATTTTTTAATTAAATTTTATTGGAGTGTGGGGTTTATAATGTATAGCAAAGTGAATCAACCATACACATACATTGATTTTTTTGATTTAGAAGCCAACTAAAGTGCAGCGACTTTTCAAGGATGCCCAGGACAACTCCTGTGACAGTGAGAAGTGGATGAAACATCCTCAGAAACTGACAGCCGCTCTTGCTTTGGTGATGGCTCAGAGCATCACTGAGTCCCTCTGGAAGCAGGCCTGACAGGCAGCACCAATTATTCTCCCAAAGAATGAGTCTGCAACTCAGTTCATTGGGGAGATACACTGAGCATAGGAGATGCATTCCTCTTCCTTGGTGGAGGAGGGGACCGTGGTCCCAGCTGGCCGTGGAAGAGGGCTTGGAGATCCAACAGCGCATGCTTATCTGTTAAGGTGCAAACTCAACTCACAGTTGGTGTGTGGAGCTGCAGATGTGATGCCAGGCCACCCATGCAGGGACTCAAGTGCAAGAGTAGACGGGGATCCTGAAAGCCACCTGACAGTGGAAAGGTGAGTGCAGACCTCCTGGCAGGGGACGGGTCGTGAGTGTAGATCGCCTGGCAGTGGCTGAGTNAGTTGGTGTGTGGAGCTGCAGATGTGATGCCAGGCCACCCATGCAGGGACTCAAGTGCAAGAGTAGACGGGGATCCTGAAAGCCACCTGACAGTGGAAAGGTGAGTGCAGACCTCCTGGCAGGGGACGGGTCGTGAGTGTAGATCGCCTGGCAGTGGCTGAGTAGTAAACGTAGACCACCTGCTGGTGGATGAGTAGCAAGAGCGTTAGGCACCGACACAAAGTCACCTGGTTGTCAAGAAGGGGACCCCCTGTTGAAGGTCAGACTTCCCAGGAAGCAGATTCTGAAATGAAGAGTAGTGTGAAGGACACTCATTGGGAAGTGCTCTTCAGATCAACTCCTACGAGGTAAGAGAAGAAAACAGGTAGGAGCAGACGGTGGGCTGGGCTGCAATGCAGTCCCAAAGCCTCAGCCGGTCCATCAGTTACAGTAGACACACCCTCCAGGGTTGACTCGGGCTGGGTCATGGGGCCACATCTTATATTCTTGTTGCCTCAGAAGGGAGCCTGTCCATGGAAGAGGCATCTCTCCTCAGCAAGGACAAGTCCGGAGATAGCTGCATCCCCTGCCGGGGATGGGAATTAATCCTTTAGTCTAGAACAGATAGCAGGGCAGTGCAATACAGCATCTCCTGCACTGGCCTGTCAGGCACTTCAAAGCTCATCTAGAGCCTGCTCTTGGGCTGGCCTTGGGAAACCTGGCAGGATTTTCCCATGGTGCCCCTCACATTCCTCCCCAGCATCCTATACATCCCCTTCTCCTTCTAGCATCGTGGAGCTTTGGTATCTTAGCATGAATCCATACTAGGGGCTCAGAACTCACTAGGTTGCCATCTTCTAAATGTCAAGGAGAATTTTCAAGGTGTTTCTGAGGGAAGGTGTGTTTAATACAAAGGAGAGGGCCGTTAGTGTGCAGTTTCCCTATTAGTGTTGGAGGTCTCTTTGCCCAGGCCCAGGGAAGACTAGATTGTTAGAGAGACATCCAAGCCAGAATACTTTTCCTCAAAGGGAAAGTCTGGGAGGACTTTCTGGTATGAAAGTATGCTGTCTGGGGGGATTTTCTTTCCCTGGAAGACATGTTCCCTGAACTCCAAGTGGGATCCAAAGCTAGGAGAAGTTTCCTCCCCCTGGGTAAGCTCCCAAAAGGGTAATGACAGACTTGAGATGCTTGGCAGACATGGAGACAGGGCTGCCAGAGGGTGGGCCCTGGGCTTCTGAATTCCTCCCTTCAACACCATGTAAATAACCAGCCTCCCAGCAGCACTGGCAGCACCCTCCCTAGTACCACCAGAACCACAGCAAGAGCCAAGGGAGGGCTTCCTTAATTAAAGCAACTATCTTGCCTAACCATCAGTGCAATTAGAGTTTAATGAACCCGGCCACTTCTTTCAAGGGTTCAAATTATAGCTGATCTTAATATTCACGTGCTGGCATGGGGGAGGGGGGCTTGGGGGCGGGGGGGAAAGCCACCAACCATTCTGAAAGCCTAAGAAGTGGCAGGGTGATTAGAAAGAAAAAGATGGAGTTGTTCCGTGCTGCAGAGAAGAACCAGGGAAGATGGCTTGAAAGGGACCGGAGGAAAGGTGATCACTTCCTTTCCGGCATGGCTGACTTCCTGGCATGGGGGGGACAGGCCTATTAATCAATTAGTGCATTAATAAGCATTTATGCAACACCACTTTGGGCAGGCCCTGTATTAAGTCCCTGGGAGACTTAACAGGAAAGAAAACACAAAGATGTAAACACAGGACCTGATTTCAAGGAACTCATACACTGTTTTGAATGCTGCTTCAGGCATGCGTACTGAAATGTCCGCTTAAAAGGCAAGAAAGTCAAGGACGATGTGAAGTTCCCAGGAGTTCCGAGAAACTGTGCTGTTTTGGAAGATGCAGAAGCCTAAGAAGTGAGGAGGAAGTGGAACGCCTTCCAAGAGAGGAAATTTAAGTCGTTAAATGCTCACAACAACCTTACGTTGAGGTTGGCCTCATTCTTACCCCCATTTTCCAGATGGGGAAATTGAAGCCCACAGGGATTCGTGAACTTGCCCGAGGTCACACAGACAGGATGTGGCAGAGTGGAGTCTCAAACGCAGGTGGTTTTATTTCAGGCCCGAGAAATATAATGTGAGCTACAGATGTCAGCCACGCACATAACTTTAAATCTTGAATTTGAAGCAGGAAATCTAAAAAGGAATAAAAGGGGAACAGTTTAATAATATTTTATTTAATCCACATTTCTAAAGTATAATCATTTCAACATGTCGTCAACATACAAATTATGAATGTGCTATTAGATATTTTTTATTAGTGAGTCTTTGAAATCTGATGAGTGCTTTATACTTAGAGCACATTCTCAATTCGAATAAACCACAGCGGTCAGAGGCAGCCAGGATGGAGAAGATGAGCTGGAGCAGTTGGGGAAGGTTCCTTGGGAAGGTGAACGAGTATATGGCTTCTAGAGACTCCTCTGGACTGGAGGTAACAAATGCAGCGCCTTATATGTGAAGTGAGCCTGCACCCCTCTTTCGTGATCCACTCATTGGCACAAAGAAATACTGTGACTTGTGGTTTGCAAGAGGTCACGTGGTCTGCCCAAGGAAAGTCTTGATGTCGGAGCCTGGGGCGTGTCCCTGCCTGCACCACACACCAGTTCTGTGATCTTGGGCAAGTTATTTAATCTCTTTAAGCCTCAGAGTGTACATCTATAGCTGTAAACTGGGAAGAAGCATGTTGACATCATCCTGCTATCGTGAGGATTAAGCCATGTAATAGAGTTAAAATTCTTAGGACAGTGCTTGGCATGTCCTAAATGTTCAAGAAAATGTGTTATCAGGAAGCCCCAAGTTATACAATTACCAAGCTCCAAGTCATTCAGCAAGCCAGTCCCTGGATTGTCACCCAAGTTCCTGCACACTGCCTTTCAATATGGTACTAGGTAGCAGCNGGGGGGGGCAGGCCTATTAATCAATTAGTGCATTAATAAGCATTTATGCAACACCACTTTGGGCAGGCCCTGTATTAAGTCCCTGGGAGACTTAACAGGAAAGAAAACACAAAGATGTAAACACAGGACCTGATTTCAAGGAACTCATACACTGTTTTGAATGCTGCTTCAGGCATGCGTACTGAAATGTCCGCTTAAAAGGCAAGAAAGTCAAGGACGATGTGAAGTTCCCAGGAGTTCCGAGAAACTGTGCTGTTTTGGAAGATGCAGAAGCCTAAGAAGTGAGGAGGAAGTGGAACGCCTTCCAAGAGAGGAAATTTAAGTCGTTAAATGCTCACAACAACCTTACGTTGAGGTTGGCCTCATTCTTACCCCCATTTTCCAGATGGGGAAATTGAAGCCCACAGGGATTCGTGAACTTGCCCGAGGTCACACAGACAGGATGTGGCAGAGTGGAGTCTCAAACGCAGGTGGTTTTATTTCAGGCCCGAGAAATATAATGTGAGCTACAGATGTCAGCCACGCACATAACTTTAAATCTTGAATTTGAAGCAGGAAATCTAAAAAGGAATAAAAGGGGAACAGTTTAATAATATTTTATTTAATCCACATTTCTAAAGTATAATCATTTCAACATGTCGTCAACATACAAATTATGAATGTGCTATTAGATATTTTTTATTAGTGAGTCTTTGAAATCTGATGAGTGCTTTATACTTAGAGCACATTCTCAATTCGAATAAACCACAGCGGTCAGAGGCAGCCAGGATGGAGAAGATGAGCTGGAGCAGTTGGGGAAGGTTCCTTGGGAAGGTGAACGAGTATATGGCTTCTAGAGACTCCTCTGGACTGGAGGTAACAAATGCAGCGCCTTATATGTGAAGTGAGCCTGCACCCCTCTTTCGTGATCCACTCATTGGCACAAAGAAATACTGTGACTTGTGGTTTGCAAGAGGTCACGTGGTCTGCCCAAGGAAAGTCTTGATGTCGGAGCCTGGGGCGTGTCCCTGCCTGCACCACACACCAGTTCTGTGATCTTGGGCAAGTTATTTAATCTCTTTAAGCCTCAGAGTGTACATCTATAGCTGTAAACTGGGAAGAAGCATGTTGACATCATCCTGCTATCGTGAGGATTAAGCCATGTAATAGAGTTAAAATTCTTAGGACAGTGCTTGGCATGTCCTAAATGTTCAAGAAAATGTGTTATCAGGAAGCCCCAAGTTATACAATTACCAAGCTCCAAGTCATTCAGCAAGCCAGTCCCTGGATTGTCACCCAAGTTCCTGCACACTGCCTTTCAATATGGTACTAGGTAGCAGCTCATCAGACTGGAAATGAACTAAGAGAAACCACATGGTGTCCTAGGAGGGGTGTGGTGGGAAGACCCAGAGGGCTCACTAAGAGCCTGTCAGCTTGAGAAAAGCATCCAAAAGACAGACTGGAAGGGTGAGTAACACGAATACCTCCTGGACATGGATTCTCACTCAGCCAAGTAAAGCCATTTAAGACGCTTGAACAGGAGAGACCTGGGAGGAGACCGAGAGATGCTTTGTTTTACAAAGGAAGGAACTGGAATCTGATGAGGTGTGGTTGCCCGTGCCAGGCAGCTCCTTAGGGGCAGAGGCCAGGAATTTCAGTTCCTTGTCTGGGAGTTCACAACTAATGAATCTCCTGGGACTGTGTTGTTCCAAATCAGTCCTGGCTTGGTGTCAGAATTACCTGGNGTGTGGTTGCCCGTGCCAGGCAGCTCCTTAGGGGCAGAGGCCAGGAATTTCAGTTCCTTGTCTGGGAGTTCACAACTAATGAATCTCCTGGGACTGTGTTGTTCCAAATCAGTCCTGGCTTGGTGTCAGAATTACCTGGGAAGCTTTTTTTTTTAATTGCTCTATTTTTAATTGAAGGATAATTGCTTTATAATATTGTTTTGGTTTCTGCCACACACAACACGAGTCAGCCATAGACATCCTAGACAGGTGGGATGGGGTGGGAGGTGGGAGGGAGGGGACATATGTAAACCTGGGAAGCTTTTCAAACCTACAACTGTTGGGCTTCCCTGGTGGCTCAGTGGTAAAGGATCTGCCTGCCAATGCAGGAGACGTGGGTTCGATCCCTGGTTCGGGAAGATCCCCCATATCGCAGAACAACTAAGCCTGTGCGCCACAGCTGTTGAGCCTGTGCTCCACAATAAGAGGAAGCCACCACAATGAGAAGCCTGCACACTGCAATCAGAGTAGCCCCCAGTTGCCGCAACGAGAGAAAAGCCCACACAGCAACAAAGACCCAGCACAGTCAAAAATAAATAAGGAAATAAGACCTAAGCTGTTGGCTTTCTCTAAGGAGGGTCACATGGATGTTCCACATGACACTGACCACTTCCCTGATCCCTCCCTCCCTCGTGGGCTCCCCATCTCCACCTTCATGTCTCTTCTGTGAGGCTCTTCCAGTTATCTGTGATAATAACAGCAGCAATATTAATAATCGTAATAGCAAATATTACCAGGGCTCAGATATACCAGCCAGTGTGCCTGCCAGCCTCTTATATGGATCAGCTTACTTAATCCTCCCGAGAACGATTCCATTTTTAAAAGCCTTGCTGTATTCGAAGGGGAAAGTGAGACTCCGTCAATGGTGAAGGAGTCAGCCCAGCTGTCGTCAGGGTTGGAGCCAGAATGTGAACCCATCACCAGCCTTGAACTTCAGAGCCCTTGATCTTCATCCCAGTTCTCTATAATCAGCTTCATGCAAACTGATGGATCTGCTTTGAACCCCTGCCTTTTTCTTGCATCTCTAGCCATCCTCTGTCTTCAATACACTGTAGGTCACCACATGTAGGAAGATTTCTTCTTCCAGCGAGTCTCTGCTCTTTGTGTAAGCCAGGGTCAGGGAGTCAGAGAGCTAAGGGGAGCAGACAGGACTTCCTGGTGGTCCAGCGTTTAAGAATCCACCTGCCAATGTGGGGGACACAGGTTCCATACCCGATCCAGGAAGATCCTACATGCCACGAAGCAACTAAGCCTGTGCACCGCAGCTACTGAGCCTGCCCTCTGGAGCTGGGGAGCTGCAACTACTGAGCCCACCTGCTGCAACTACTAAGGCCTGAACACCTAGAGTCCACTCTCCACAACACGAAAACCTAAGGAGCCTGAGCACCACAGCTAGAGAAATCCCACTCAGAACAACCGAGACCTAGCACAGTCGAAAACAAATAAACTTAATAAAGAGCTGGGGGACAGAGGGTCACCGAGGGGAAGGGGCTACTGTTGGTTACCCTGGAAGCGGCTCTAGAAACTCAATTAGCTATTTGCTAGGCATTTTTGAAACAGAAAAGTCATAAAAACAGGAAACTTATGTAATCACAGAGTTGGAATAAATGAAGAACTCAAACTCCGTTCACAGACAGCATCTTAAAACTACACAGCATCTTAAAGGTCATCTACATAGTTGGTGGCAGGGAGAACACCGGAGTCTCAGGAAACAAACAGAAGCACCATCATCACCATGTAGTATTGGAGGGCTTCCCTGGTGGCTCAGAAAGTAATGCATCTGCCTCCAATGCAGGAGACCTGCGTTCCATCCCTGGGTGGGGAAGATCCTCTGGAGAAGGGAATGGCAACCCACTCCAGTATTCTTGCCTGGGAAATCCCATGAACAGAGGAGCCTGGTGGGCCATGACATGAGGTGGCAGAGAGTCAGATTTACCGAGCAGACTAACCCTTCACTTTTCACTGTCAGGTAGTAGCTACCTGACATGCCTCATCCTCTTCATACAAACTGTCTAATTTGGCCACATAATGAGGCAGATATTTTACCCACATTTTATGGATGAGGAGAGCAAGGCATTGAAAGGTTAGCTTATCCTGGCCCGCAGAGCTGGAAGTGACAGGGCTAGCTTTGGACTTGTGGATATTTCAACATCAGATCTCCCATCCCCTGGTCTGTCCATTATGTAATATTCATAGACTTCATTGAGAGCTTATTGCAAGGTAGGTACTGAACATGTATTTTAACAATCATCTCAGCCATTCTTTGTAGCAAAGAATGCCTCCTCATTTTTTAAACTTTTCATTTTGTGTTGGGATATAGCCAATTAACAGTGTTGTGATAGTCTCAGGTGACCAGTGAAGGGACTCAGCTATGCATATACACGTATCCGTTCTCCCCCAAACCCCTCTCCCATCCAGGCTGCCACATAACATGGAGCAGAGTTCTCTGTGCTATACAGTAGGTCCTTGTTCATTATCCATTTTAAATATAGCAATCTGTACATGTCCATGCCAAACTCCCTGCCTACACCCTCCCATTCTTCCCCCTACCCCTGGCAACCATCATAAGTTCATTCTCTAAGTCTGTATCTGTTTTTTAAGTAAAAACAAACTTCCTCATTTTTAAATTGAAGTCACTTAGAGAAGGCAGTCAGGTGGTCAAATTTCCTCAGTCAGTAAGTGGTGGAGCTGAAATTCATACACAGGTCTGTTTGACTCAAGGTCTAAAACTCTTCAGTACAGGTGGCTCAGTGGGAAAGAATCTGCCTGCCAGTTCAGGAGTAACAGGACATTCGGGTTCGACCCCTGAGCCGGGAAGATCCCCTGGAGAAGGAAATGGCAACCTATTCCAGTATTCTTGCCTGGAGAATCCCATGGACAGAGGAGCCTGGCAGACTACAGTCCATGGGGTCGCAAAGAGTTGGACACAACTGAGCGACTGAGCAACTGAGTTGGACACACGAAATCACTTCTCTTTTGGGGCTGAAGACCAGACAATTTCATTTCTCTCTATTAAAAAAAATATATTAAAGGAAGCATCCATTTAAAAAGAAAAAGAACAGGGAAAGGAAATTTCCATCTCCACTTTTTCATTTCTCAAAACACATACCTTTTCTGTCCCATTGCTCTAAAGAAAAATGTGCATTTTCCTATATATTTTTTTCATTTTTTTCTCATAGGTAGTCGAGGTCACCTTTCCCCTCTTTTATGCTTTAATTCAGGTTCCTGCATCTTGGGCATCATTTTGTCTACTCCCCCCAAATAACTCATCGCATCTCTTCTCCCTGTGTGTTTTTAATTGGAGGAGTCTCTTCAAGCTGTAAGACAACTCACCCCCTTGTCCGTTCTCCACTCTCCCTTTCAGCTGCTTTCCTGAATGGCTGTTGCACCAATTCTGTTTTCCTGACCACAATTGGTGCAGCTGGGACAGAGAAGGACCAACTGAAAAGGAAATGCTAATCAGACCTTTTTAGAGAGTACAGTAAACACACACACACACACATGCATGCACGCACCCACTCACACACATGCACACAAATTAAAAGGGGGCTCTGATTTAAGGAGAAACATCTCTTTTCTCAGCATCCTACATTACTAGGTCTTGGGGTTTCCTCCAATGACTTGAGGAGCCCCAAGGGGACAGCCATGCATGGCTTGTCTTCTCTGCAGCTCCTTCTTTCATTGAGTAGTTTCAGACAGAGCTTGAACGTTCAGAGGGGAAGAAGTGCGCGTACATTGGAAGACACTTTCGCCAGGTCCAAGTTTGGGCAGAGGCTGCCACAGGAACTGGAAAGGGCGTGGGGGGAGGCGCCCAGGTAGTCCTGGAGCCGTGAGCTTGTTCCAGGTGGGGAACACAGAGAAAGTTCAGGCGGACCTTTGCCCTGAGACCTGTGATTTAAACCATATTTTGCAGAGGGTTTTGGGGTGGTTGTTGGGTTTTTGCTTTTTAATGTGGGAGAGAGGAAGAGCAAGTGGCAAGTCCACAGCTGATGCTTCATGTCCTGTGTGGCCAGATGTCCAAGGTGCTTTACTGAACGTCTTGGAAGACATCGTCCACTTCCTAGCTGAGAACACAGCCAAGGAGGGAGGAAAATCGAAAGAGAAGATGAGCAAACTGGAGAAAGCTTGTTGGAAAGGAAAGACCCTAGGTTTACAAACAACTTACATCTGGCTCTCGCCAGGGGTGGGACATGAC